>JANDKE010001523.1:0-13968 GCA_027627275.1 Coprinellus aureogranulatus
TAGCAGTTCTTCATGCGGACGATCCAATGGTGCCTCAACTACGCCTATCCAATGTGCTCGCCGTCATCTCTTTCGCGACGCTTTACCATCCTCAGGGGCTACTAGTTTGTTCCAGACACCATTCAATGCCTGCGCAACTCTAGAATTCAACCGAAGCGTCCTAAGGCCATGCCCACCATCGCCCGAGGAGCAGGTCCTCAAACAGAAGGACTACCCGGGCCATGTGGGAGGAACTCCCAATCCCAGGCTCACGCCTCCCTCTCAGCGGGCAAGATCGTTAGCCGTTCGATGGGCAATGGGCACCGGCGCTGCCATCATCATATGAGCATTGGGACATTTCTCTTCGCCAAAGATGGAGGACCGTGGTATGGCGGGTGGGTTTGCGCAGCTTGGGTAGAAGTTGTATCAGGGATATTGCAGGGCGCCGTACTCTGGTTTACTGTGAAGCGATGTAGGATGAGAGAGGGGCGCTGTGACATGGAAGGACCATCAAGTGGTATCCCTCACTCGTGACAGCAAGGGAATGGTCGGAAACTGCGTAGTCCAAGTTTGCAAACACGAAGTGGATATCATCGGGTTGCATCACATTCAAGACCTGATATTCGGCTGTCCACCTTGACGGTGCAGCCACTATTAGGGGATGCCTTGGCTCGGAGGTTTCTCGATATCGAACAAACGAATAGGGCCTCCCAGTGCATGTATTATGCATATAGTTCGATTGCCTTACTCACCGCTGGCTAGACAGTCATCCATTGGAATCACAACTCACTCGATATCGCGCCGGCTTGGACGTGTGGCTGCAAGTCTGGTACTTCGATTGTCAGGTCTCAAGGTAGAGTGCTAGACGAAGGCCAGTGATGTGTGATAGGTTCTACCCCAAACAACGGCTGCATTGTGTTATGGGTTTCTTGAGAACGTAGTCCGTTTCACCTAGATACTGGCTCGCTACAGATGAAGGCGGGGCACTCATACAGTTGCAAACTTCATGCGGCAGGCGTAATGATGGCGCGATGAATTCTCGATGGGTTTCTCGCCACCGGGGTGGCAGTCGCAACGCCAGTAGTGGATACCGCAGTACAGCTCGGGACCATGGTCGCGTAGCCAGGTCCATCCTGGACAGGATTGCACCCGGGGAGTGCGTCAATGAATTCTACCAGTGACCACGTTAGTATATTCGAGACTGGTCAACCGGCACATCGACGAAAGTAACTCACCACCTTCCACCTTCTCATCAACCTGAGGTGCCTGTCTGCACGCGTTGATCTCCTCATCCGTCTGGATGGTTAGATCGGGGCAAGCTTCAGGCCATCCGAAGCCATCGTAGCAGTTGTCCATTGCGCGCTGGAGAGAGTCGCCTTCCCATCCGAAGACATAATCTCCGTGCTGTCCGTATCCGGTCCTTTAGGTATAGTAATCAGAAAGGATGCTCGACTCAGAATCAAACAATACTCACGGATCTCCCTGACTGAGGACGAGAGGCTGGCTGCCGTCTGTAGGCCACATGTCTTTGAAGATCCTGGTGTCCCAGAAAGTCTCATAGAACAGCAGAGGAAGTCGGACTGGATGGCTTGCTGGGCACTGGCCGTTCATCAAGATGATGCCAATGTTGGGGTTGACCTTGCCCTCGTGGAAAGCGACATGGGACTGCCAAGCAATCAGGCCGATGATTGATGAAGTTCACGGAAAGGTAGCGTACGTGGTGATCAGGGGTGTCGAGGTTCTTGCCGTCCCAGCAACTGCATTAAGTATCAGTCGTTGAAGCTCTTGTCAGGGGCACAACATGGATCACTCACGAGGGGAAGAAAATGTTGGCGCGAATACCACCGGCACAGAACTTGTTTGGGAGATGGACGGTGTCATATTTGCCAGCTCCAGGAGGGGAGGAGTTCGACGCGTCGAAGAAACCGTCTGATTCCCAGCACCTGAACGAAAGCGCCCAAGCTTCTGCACTTGTTGGGTCAAGGCCCTTCCTGGTGGATCGGAGCATAGGGTCGCCAACGATCATACGAAACCCCTGCCAATGAATTCGTGGCGTCGGTTGAAACGACGTTGAAAGGAAAGATGCTGACCTTGGGGAACGCTGTGACCTTCTCGTTAGTGGGCGGCTGAATGTAGTAGATTGTCATCCCGCCGTCGGGTTCTCCGGTGTAGTGGTTCGCGGATTGAGGAACCTACGTGTGGTTGAGCGATAGGAATGCGGAGAGCAACAAGTCTACTCACGCGAAAGTAACTTCCATTTGGGTGCTTGAAATACATGACTGCGGTCCAGTAGTTCGAGAAATCTTCCTTGAATCTGCAAGTCGTACAGGTCGATGCTTCAGGTAGGTCGAGACTGGGATCCATGGAAAGGTTGAACCTGAGGGATGGCAATGCAACGTAAGTTACCCGATTGCCCTTGGCTATGTGTTCGACACATACGCGTTCTGTCGAAGAGAGTGTCAGACAGGAACAACGGGAAAAGAAGGAAATAACTTACGCCGCCAATAATTTGGTGTAGATGGGGAGAAACCTGGCCAGGAGTGACTAGGCTACGGAGGGTCAGTATGTCTCTCATAAAGAATGCGGTTGCAACCTACGGATCGAAACGCTGAGTCACCAGCTGCGAGCATCCAAAACGAATCATCGCTTGAGCTTGCCATGGTGTCGACAGGCCGACAGAGACCAGGGTTGCCAGTTGCTTCCAGTTCATCTCTGTGTAAGCAAGGCCTCGGGAAACGTGGCAATGTCAATGAAATGGAGTGCTGCCAGGAGAACCTTATAACTGGCTGCTTATCGCGAGATGGGGACGGAGAACTTTCTGGATGCCATGAGTATACCTAGAAAAATTGCCGCTCGGGCCTGCTGGTCCACCAAAGCCGTCGAAGAAGCCTTCGAGACGCGCATTTTAGAGCGGCGGGAGAGGAGCGACGTATCAGAGTCTTGAGAATGGCCGGAATTCGTCCTGGTGCAAAGCGGATTCCCCGAAGTTCAGGATAAACACAAAACCAGGGGGTTTCTCGAAGAAGGTTGAACACACGAGATAGAGGCGTCCGAAGCGGTTGGCAGCGTTAGAATAGTGCGCGACGGGTATGAAGTTACTAGATCCATTCCATGATATGATGTAGGGTCCTGGGTGGTGTGTGTGCAAGCAAGTAGAGAGATGCGGTCCTTCACGTCAGCTGACCTGGACTCTCTGTAGTCAGAAGAACTGCGCGAGAGATGACCGCATCTCTTTGAGCTCTAGCTTTGCCAGCATGTTAGTAAGATACAGGACACTACGGTGGAGGCATTGATTCGACCGCCCTGGATGTGTTGAGTGAGCGAAAGAGGGTGGGATGAGTGTCGGGGAGTGCCGCCGGCCGGAGCCGGAACCCCTGTTCATGGAAATTCCCACATTGTACCTCTCTGTCCAACGGCCACGATCCTGGCGCATGCAACCTTCATTCAAGCTTGCGCAGATCGCTGTTTGACAGGACATTTCTGCCAATACACCCTACGGAGCAGGCGCTGTGTCCCACTCGTATCTCATCGGTTTCCTTGTTTGTATCAGGCTCCTCAGCTTTGCTTCCCTTGACAAACGACGAGCACAACGAGGATAGGTTAGGAGCTCCGAGCCGATGGCCAGCCGCTGGCAACCAGGTTGTTGAGTCGCAGGACGGATGGTCGAGTATTCGATAGTTCCAGTGTGCGTTTGCCTTCCTTCGTCGATGTTGACTTCGAGTGTCATGATGACTGGGGTTTTTAGTGTATCTTGTCGTGCCGCTCGATTGTGCCAGGGGGTTTGTCCATTCTCCATCTCCGAAGCTTCCTTCTTGTCTGGGTGAACTGCAGCACGACATGCTGGGTGGGGTCTGCCGTCGGCTTGTATTCCGCCGGTCGGAAAGTGGCAGGAAGTCATGCATTTCAGCACCACTGAGTATCCTACCACAATGCTCCAACATCTTGTGGGCGACAGCTTAGGATCGGTCCGAAGAGACGTATCGCCAGGAGACTCCCTCATTCCACGATTCTCCGCGTACCCGCATCCATGAGGATTCTCGGCTTCTGTCAATACAGCGTACACAACCTAAAGCCTTTCATGGGTTTGCCATATGGCAAATGAATCTGAATGACCTGACCCTTCCTCCGACAGTGGGCCCTCGGTGGGTACTCAGTAGCTAAAGCTGCGGTTGAGGCGTGGATAGTGCGGAGGTTTCGTGACAGAGCAATCGGAATTGGAAAGGGGTTGACTCTCATCGTCCCTTGGCGTGTCGGATTGCCTTCCTCCTTCATCAGCATCCCCCTTCTATTCCCTAACGCCCACAGCCCAGAGCAGTAAGATGCTGCCAGCATACACCCATCAAGATCAGGGTCCATCAACTTGCGTTGAATGAACCCCTTGCTGGAGGCTACAAAAGCCAACTGGTTACCGCTAATTTCATTTGGTGATCCTTCTTCCAAACACCTTCCAGCATCCTCTGGCGTCAGGGCGACAGCTTGTGCTGCACCTGCCAGCACGACTCCGCCTCCTGTCTATTCGACGCTCAGTCTTTAGTCTGTTCCTGCGCTCGGCGCCGTCGTGCCCGGCCGACCGCGAATCTTCTGTGTCATAGGCCACGTTCTCGAGGCGTAATCCGATTCTCCCTACGTAGCGACTAAGGCGGCTTGACTTCTGAACCCACGGTCTAGCAGCGCCATGTCGACACCCTCAGCCGCTTCCGATTCCCACAGTTCGAAAGCGAGAAACGACGACGACAAGAAAACTTCAACGTACGGACAAGACGACGCGGGAGAGCATGTCGACGCGCCTATGGTGCCATCGGAGGAAGAGCTGGCGTTGGAGAAGAGTGCCAGACTAAAGCTGGACCTCACCGTGTTACCTATCATGACGATCTTCTACTTGCTATCGTTCATGGTAAGCCCAATCCTTTTGTGCCCGATTGAAGGAGTATACTCAGAGGGCATCGCTCGTCGTGCTTTCCAGGACAGAGCAAATATCGGTGAGTCTAGTGTGGATTGGATGCTCTTCTCTAATCTCATTCGTGTTCAGGTAACGCGCGGGTTGCTGGACTTCAGGCTGCCCTCAGCATGACGGACGCCCAATACCAAATTTGTGTCACAATTCTCTTCGTGTACGTGCCCTCCCTGCTTCACCGATTGCAGCCAAGAACCTAATCGCCACGCGTACACTCCCAACAGGCCATATATATGCGCCGAACTCCCTGCAAACCTCCTGCTACGGAAGATCGGCCCAAATATACTCATGCCAACGATCTTGACTGCATGGGGTCTGGTGGTCACCTTCCAAGGTGCGTTCGCCGAGGAGGGTTCCTTCAAATTGCTGAACGGCTGCGATTTTCAGGGTTCGTATCATCATACGCTGGACTTGCAGTGGTACGATTTTTGCTGGGGCTCCTAGAAGGTCCCATGTTTCCCGGAATTGTCCTCTATCTCTCTGGAGGTTTCTACACGAGGCGGGAGCTTTCCCTGAGGTATGTGAACACAATCGCGTCACATTTGACTTGCCGCCCACTGGTTCCTACCACTCTCCAGAATCGCATATTTCTTCTCAGCTGCTTCCGTGAGTGGTGCAAACCATTATATCCGCACTGTCATTCTCATATAGACACACTGGGCCCACATACAGCTTTCGGGGGCTTTCTCCGGTCTACTGGCGGCGGCGATAACGAACATGGATGGACTAGGCGGAAAAGGAGGTTGGGCTTGGATATTCATCCTGGTACGCCTTCCAAATGGTCGGAGACTACGAAGGGCTAATTATGGGGCTAGGAGGGCCTATTCACCGTCGTCTTCGGTATAGCCTCATTTTGGCTTGTCCCCCGCACGCCCCAACAAGCTTTCCTCCTTACACAAGCCGAGAAAGAGTACGTTGTCCGCACTCCTTCTTGCCAGCCATGCTCATCTCTTTATCAGCGCTCTCAAGCGTAAAATTGAGCGTGACAGACCGTTGATGGGTACCAAGGACAAGTTCACGCCAAAAGAAGTTTTGCGAGCACTACTCTCCCCTCAGGTCCTCATCCTATTTGTCGCGTTTTTCATAGGAGGAGCGGTGTTATACGGGTTCGCCCTTTTCCTGCCGTCGATTGTGCGTCAGTTAGGTTTCAGTCCAAATCGGAGCCAGTTGCTCAGCGTAGGGCCGTTCGCTGTGGGCTTTGTTGGTACGCCTTGAACCTCCAACCCAACGAACGCTCACTGATTAACGCTTCCTTGAATCAGTGTCAGTATTTGCGGCATGGTGGTCTGATACGTACAACACCAGAGGCGTCCCTCTGATTGCCATTTCTTTCCTCGCAATCATCGGATGGGCAATGTTCCTTGGTACGCGTTCCTTCAGTAACGGCCTTCTGATCCAAGTGGTAATCGACATCTCATCTTAGGTTTGAGCAACAAATACGCACTTTATGGTGCACTTTATTTCATGGTACCGGGCATATATGGGGCATCACCAGTGGCATGTGCTTGGGCAGCCAACAATTCCGAGCCGCATTACCGGAGGGCATCCAGTATTGCCATTGGGTTCATCGGCACCAACGCTGTGAGCACTTCCTTTTTGTCCATGTCCAGGCAGAACCGATGCTCACACTAAGCAATGAAGGGCGGAATACTAAGCACATGGCGCTTCCCGACGAATGAGGGACCCAGGTTCACCAAGACCGTCGTAATGATGCTCGTCTTGTGAGTGTCTTTGTGACTGACATCTCGAAATTCACTGAACCAATACATGAAATACAGCTCGTGCCTTATGTCTGTCTTTACCGGACTCAACATGCTATATCTCAGTTGGCAAAATAAGCGGAAGGTGCTTCTACGGCATGAGATTCTCAAGCCGTACGCGACGGAGAAGGAGCCAGATGGCGGTTTGAGAGCGTGGGTCGAGCTGGGGGATAAGCATCCGGATTTCAAGTACACACTATGATCACCTGTAAATTCCATGATCGAAAGGCCGCGCAAGTATATCGTAAAATACCGTTCGGCGTGCACTCCACACCGTTATAATGTTAAGCGCCCACTGACCGGTTCGGCAGAGTCCGAAGTGGTGCTTGCAGGGTGTTGCCAAACAATGCTTGCTGTCACGACCCCCGTTGTCGTCGCACGGTCCTTATCTTCAGTATTCTCATTTCCGCCGCCACTTGCTAGACTGGCTCCTCTGTTCTCCTACAAGCTTTGACCTCACGGGCTTGCGGCCCATCCCTCTGACTTCTTACGGTGTCCTTCGAAAGACCGGTGCTGTCTAACCCTTAAACATCCTTGATTCGCAACTTCTCTCAAGGAGCTTTGAAATCTCCGATACTTGCTCGACCCTGAGTCGGTTCTGTACTGCGCCGGTCACGCCTCCTTTCGTATAGCAGTTTATGGAAGCCGGGTTTGCAGGATTCCGGCTGTCATCGTTATCCTGAAGTTCTGCGGGAAACCAGAGGCAGATGACCACCTGAAATGAAAAGAGCATGTGAAGGAAACCGAATAACAGTTAACCATAAATACGGGCGGTCGTATCCTGCAATTCCGACACAGCATCTCCCCCTGCCACCCTCCCATTTACCTCTGCCCTCTAAGTCGATTGCAAATGTCTAACCTCTCTGGTGACACCATGCGCAGCACCTCGTCTCTCACTGTTGGGATCGATGGACTGCCTGCCGTATCGTCGTCCTCTCCTCTGCTCAACGAAGGCAAGCGCAGCAACTCATCCTCGTACATGGGCAGTCCCATTGTCCCAGGACCCAAGGAACGTAAGGGAAGAACGCTCGTTTTGTGCTTCGATGGCACTGGCGATGAGTAGGTGGACGGTTGCACCTCTGTTTGTCCGAAGGCTGACTATTGGACTGGAGATTTGATGCAGATGTAAGGGAAATGCTGTAGCTTGGCTTTGGAGGACGCTCAAAGCCCGTTAGAATTCGAACGTCGTCAACTTCTTCAGCGCCTTGAGCAAAGGTGATCCTGACAATCAGATGGTGTACTACCAGGTGCGGAGGGAGACGGCTTCGTTTCCGCCACTGACTTGCACTCTAACGGCGCAATTCGACAGACAGGAATAGGCACATATGGAGGAAACCCTGTCCTGACGAAGACATCGGAAGTAAGTGACGCCACTATCAGCGCTTCAGCGCTCGGTCAAAAGATCTCACTGCTATTCGTCGTTTGAAGGTACTCGATGAAGCCGTTGCTTGGAACCTCGGAGCGCACATCATGGGTGGGTAATGCGTCCAGTCGTTGCTCAGATATGCCCTAATACGTTTCGCAGATGGATACGAGTTCCTCATGCAGAACTGTACGTAGCACCCCCAGTGTTACCCTCACCGCTCGTGACCACGTTTGGCCAACCTAGATCGGGCCAACGATAAGATCTGTATCTTCGGTACGTTTCTCGCACCAGCGTCATCAACCACTAATCCTGACCTCACGCTCGTAGGGTTTTCGCGGGGGGCATATACCGCCCGATGGTAAGAATGCTGTCTCGGTGCGCATACCGAACGCTGACGATGGTATGAATTTTTGAAGCCTCGCAGGAATGCTGCACAAAGTCGGCTTGCTTCCCACCTGCAATCACCAGCAAGTGCCGTTTGCATACAAAATGTATACTCATGCGGACGAGTACGGGTGGAAGCAATCTAATGCGTTCAAGAAAGCTTTCTCTATTGACGTTGATATCGAGTTCCTCGGAGTATGGTAAGACTTTATCGGCACCAGGTTGCACGCTCAGGCTAAGATGTCCACCATTCAGGGACACCGTGAACTCGGTCGGCATCATTCCGCGAAGGCTACCGTTCACGGCGTCCAATACCATGGTTCGGACCTTCAGGCATGCAATTGCTTTGGACGAACGGCGCGGGAAGTTCAAGGTCAACGTCTGGAACCGCCCAACGGATGAAGAGCAATTGCTCAGTATCACTGACCAGGAAGCTGCGAAGAAGGCTCAGAAGGCAGAGCAACGAAAGGCCAGCGGCAACGATGACCACAAGGGTCACTTGCATCATTACGAAGAGCAGTATAGTACGATCCGGCACGAGACGAATGTTGAAGAGGTTTGACTTCTACACAACACCAGACTTACACACTCTCTGAATTCGCTTCTCTCATCTAGGTTTGGTTTGCTGGCTGTCACTGTGGTATGTGCACAAATCTACACTGTCGAAAGAGTCTGACGATTCCCTGAACCGGACAGATGTCGGCGGTGGATCTGGTGAGTCGAGCGGGTCGAGCCGCAGACTGCGAAGAAAGCTAACAGCCGTTTCACTCAGTCTCAAACGCGACGAAGCACAGTCTTGCTCGAATTCCTCTGAGGTGGATGATCCGCGAGTGCTTCAAGTCTAATACCGGCATCATGTTCAAGGTGGACGAATTACGAAGGCTGGGAATGTACCCCGAGTCACTGTTCCCCGCTGTACTCCCCCGGCCGCCTGCTCTATCCCCCGAGCCGACGAACTTCATAGAGCAGATTCCCGACGTTCAGCCATCCATCCTCACACAGACCCTCGACGCAGAAGATGACCCCTATCTGAAGATGTCAGAGGAAGAGCATGAACTATTGGATGCCCTTTCACCGAAGTACGACCAGCTGGAGATGAAGAAATCGTGGTGGATTGGGGAGTTTCTGATGCCTGTGCGCGATCGGTATCAAGACAGCACCTTGAATGATAAATGGGTGGAGGAATGGGGATTGAATATGGGTCGTGGCCGCCATATTCCGCGACAGAAAACACAGGGAGTGAAGCTACACAGGAGTGTCCAGACCCGATTGAGCGCGACTTTCGAAAACGGAGAGAAATACGTTCCAAAGGCAGCTAATCTGGATTTGACTAAGGTGAAGTGGGTGGATTAAAGGCTGGAGGCTGCTTATCGCTCNTCGATTGTNAGCACTGTAATGATTCGTATTGCTGTAATCTATGAATTTTCTGCGTCGATGAAGTAATACCATCCAAGTAGGTCGAACATTTTGAAGGCAAAAGCGATCCCGGCATTGGTACCCAGTGACGCAGCCGGAGGAGCGCCGCCAATCACCATCGGGCGCTTATTTNAACCNNTNCAACAAGTGTATNCAAGATGACNCAGGCTATCATTCGTCTTCGCGAAACTAAACAAGGACTTATAATACAAACACGGTTATTACTTCTGTACAGCTATAGGAAAACATCGTTCGCGTGGCCATGAGCGCAAACTTGGCGTTTTGATTGAGGCGTCAGGGCTGGGCAGATANCAGACGATACCCGACGGCGTCGTTCAGCACTTGCACTCTCCCGGCTTGCACTGGCAGCTACAACAAAACGAGAACTGTTGGTGCTGATCAGATAACTGGGAGGGAAGATAAGGCGTACTTGGTGCAGCTGCAGGAACTGGAGCCACAACCAGAGTTCGATGCCTGGTTTGTGGGCTTCTCAGTGCCATGCTGGCCACAGGTGCAACTTCAAACCTCGTCAACTACTGTAGTATCTGTGTTAAAAGGAAGAGGGCATACCTATTGCCGCACTGGCATGAACCGCCACAGGTGCATGCGGTATTACTGCAGTGAGAAANAGGGACTCCGACGGGATTAGCGTATTGGGATTCCTGTCAACAAGTTTCATTTGTTGAGCATGAGTCGACGCCTGGGAAGAACTTTCGCGGCGCACCATTGTGAGGTTGCAAGTTGGAGGTTATTCTGGNGAGAGACATGGCGAGTTTCAGTCCCTTTTATACGCTGGAGATGTGTCGGAGACGTGTTTGTGGAGCATGTGGNGTAGCTGCTCGGACCATCGTCCAGGAATTCCCNCATCTCGAAGTGGCTTTGGGAGTGGGATTGGTGAAGTGGNTCCTCTTANGCAGCCGTGTATCCAATAAATCTCAATTGTGCTTTGGTCGAGTCAGCTGGACTATCAAATACTTAGAACCACATACTGTAATAATATCTTGTTTAACCTGACACCCTAATAGGCGCCCATGTCACATCGTCTAGGTCGTTCAGCAACGTCGATTCCTGGGAAGTAGTTATACGTATCGCAGTTCCAGATGCCGAGGTGTCCCCTGTTCACCTCAACNCCCCTTTTCATTGCTAGATGGCNCTTAGATTCAGAAAAACGCGTTTGGATTAGCCTCCTCTCCAGNGATCTGCTGCAAGGCGTCCCAATGCTCGACTATGCAGGTCCCTTGAAACCTGAACAAGTCCACGATTGCGAGACTTCTTCCTCCCGCATCTAACCCACCCGCTACATTCAGTTTGTAGTGAAGGATACCCGTCCCTTTGCTGACGAACGTCCGCAGGTGCTCTATGGACACCCCGGGAGCTGTGAACAGGGGTATGAGGAAGTCGAGGGTTGGCTGTCGGCCAGGTTGGGCTACGCCCGCTGAGTGCTGAATGTACTCTCTATACACAAGGCTAATGAGTAGGTATCTGGCGTTGTGTAAGAGACACTCACCCAGGGATGTATCTGTCGTACGCAGCTTGTGGATTCTTCAACTCCAATATAATATGAGCAAAATCGTCGATGGCCGCTTGCTGAGCGGCATGAAGCCCCCGGCCTGAAGCATTGGGATCGCACACAGTCGCTAGATTGGGCAGCGGTGAACCCGCGGCGGCTATGATGGCTAGGGGGGAAACGACTAGGCTGGCAAGGAGTGATTTGAGGAAGCGCATACTTCGATCTTCGAAATTCAACGCGTAGTCTTGCAAGTGGGTGCTGCTCGTCCATCAGCCTTTTATAGGGCCGCCCCCGTCCATGGTATGTTCTGAACAGCCCCTGGATGCGATGGGGAAGTATGATGTGCGGGGTTGTGCGGCTCTTCCTTTTGTCATCCAATACCTACTAGGGATTAATCACTGGGAGTTTCATACCGCCTCGAGTCTGTCTTTCGCACGTAAGTCTTTTCATTGAACCAACAGGTGACGGAAATGGGCCCGAATTGGGCTTCAAACGCACACCGTCGAATTCCTGCCGTGTATGCTTCTGTCAAGTAGGCGTTCCAAGCCCCAGAGCAGCTGATTGAAAACCTATAGGAGGATTCATAGAAGACTCACGACAGGGCAGCGAGAGGCTCGAAAGCTGAGAGAGTGGGCCGTGCACCATGTAACACGCCACCGCTCTCAAGCGACGCGGCACTCGAGGGAACAAGTAAGGCTTGTTCTGGGCCTCACGATATAGTCGAGATCTGGTGGGATTTCAACCATTTTTGAATGCCTACATGACATGGGGCGCAGAAGAGCGAAGCTGGAACCATGCGAAAAGCAACTCGCTAGGGAACCATTGGAATTATGCCGCCATAGAAAACTTATATGACGGACACGGAAGCACTCATCGAAAACTAGGTGTAATCGGGGTATGCTGGGCAAGGGAGATGCCGTCACGTTATCGTACTAGCCTGAGTTTGCGTGTTCCCAATTCGGGGACCATGCCATCGATTATCTTGAATTGCGAGGGCTGCTGTGGTTTGACGTCGAAGTGCGGGCTTGCCAAGTTTCCTGTCTGTTATGAAGGCCGCGCAGGAGCTTGATTAGGATGGTCTTGAGCTCGGGCATATATCGTGCCAGCGTTTGTGGGGAAGGGTCCTCGGCAAGACATCGTTCAAGAACGTCTCGCATCTCCTGGGGCACGGTGGAATGGATATCGCTGCAAGCCAGTGTTAGATCCGGAGAAACAAAGCGGATACCGAGAAGGTGCGCACCTTAGGTCGATTTGGTGGTACGCAAACGCAGTGATAACCACATTCAGCTCCGTCCCTATCTGCACATACACATCGCTGACTTCCTTCTCGTCCGCCTGCCCCTGACTCCATTCCTCTAAAATGCTCTGCAGCCTCTTTGTTGAAGCCAGAAGGTTGTGAACTGCTGTTGGTACGTCGCCTTGCATTGGTTGTTGCTGAAAATGAATTCAGCGACGTCACTATAGCAGCAATTGACCACAAGGACATACCGAATCTCGGTAACCATTCCAGCTGTGCGCACTGGTAGACGAGCTCCTCGATGGCGTTGCGGACGGACTCCTGTCGTATCCTGAGTACATCTCGTGGGCAGTCCGGTCGATTCGCTGGATGTCTAGCAAGGACGAGATAGCGCTGGAAAAGAATAACGATCAAGAATGACACCGCTATTCGCTGGAGGACTGGCGTCAGCCACGGCAGGCCAATATAAGGGAGAGCGAGGCTGTAGAGATGCTGTTCATGGGTTCAACTGGATCTTCAACGGCCCTGCCTAAACAAGGACTGTAGTTGCGAAGGTCGAAGTTCTACGTGGAAAATGCTGGGAAAGGTGTGTAGGGCTGACCCCAGAGGAAGAGCACAGCCCCCGCCACCATCCCGAATTCACCGGATTCCCTCCAGAGCATCACTCCAAGTCGACTGCGAACATGTTCAGAGAATCTCGAGAGGCTGGGTTGCTCAGCCTGACTTGCCAAGTCTCTAGAGAACTCAAAGACATGAGGCTCGAGGTGCACCTCCAGGCAAGAGGAAGGCCTAGATTAGGGTAAATGCTCTGAACGGTTTCTCCGTTGGTCCTGGCCTCTCTGAGAAGTCGGAAGTTCTTTGCCTCCGCCGTACGAGGGAGTCGGAAGAGCTCGGAGGAGTTTAGAGTAAAAGAAGATGAGAAGGATGCTTCAGTGACCCATACTCACGATCCAGAGAATTCTCGGGACGAGCCGATTCATTTAGGCGCTCACTGGGCCAACACTGGGCAATCATAGGGAGAGTGCGCATTGAGATGGTCAGCCAGTGGTCCCCGAATTAATCGTATGCTATCCGATTTCACTACGTCTTACGCGGAGCCTAAGGTATGTGCGCCTTTCGATTGTCGAGATGAAACTTGCCAGTATGCTTGCATCGCAGGCTGACGCCCCTAACTCCCCTATCTCGGGTCGTGAGAATCTCTGAGAACACAGCGCTGGCAAGGGCGTTCTGTGTTTTGCACTTGCATCGCATGAGTTCGCCGCGCATCCAAGGTCGCAAGATGGGCACGTCAACTGCACCATCCGGAGCTCTATGGTGTCCTTGCAATACCTCATTCCCCATTGACAAGACTCAAACGCAGAA
>JANDKE010001524.1:0-10189 GCA_027627275.1 Coprinellus aureogranulatus
CAAAGCGGGAATTATTTGATTTGTCGAGAGGGAGGAGCTGCAGTCTCGCGTTGTGCTACTGAAGGAGGAACGGTGTAGACCTCGATCGCTGCGAGCGAGCCTCTATCAGGTAGAGGGCGAAGAGGAATGGCTAAGTCGTATCCATGGCGGTCTTGGTTGTTGGCATGATTCTCAGCGGATGGATTCTCTTTACTAGTCCCCTCGGTGTCGTACATACTCTCTCACGTCAGCCATAGTCCTAAGTCAGGGTTTCGAGTAGATTTCGCTTTCGCTTTCGATCCTGGATTTGACCACAGCTACAGTAGCTACCAGACAGTTGCCTTACTGGGGATCTTCGCTTGGTACTCACCGTAAAGTAGCTACTGGGATATTTATCTTGCAGCTATTGCATGGGGCATGCCAAGCAAAGCATCCCCCATCTCAAGGGCTACGCTTCACAACAGCCTTGCTCAATCCTGAGGTCGCCGTTTTGGGGTCGGGTTGGGGCCGGGAAGGAAACCCATCTGAAGTGGCCCTGGCACTGCAGAGCATGCACGCTTTTGACGAGAATTCGTCAAATCGAGATCAGCAAGGTACCACCAGACTAACACAAAACATTCCTGTGTCGGTACTCAGTGCACAGATCGGATGAACCAAGGGTGCAGTCGTCGTCACTGTGCAAGGTGCCCACAAGACCACAGATGGCAGGCCTTCGCTCGCTTACTTGTAGTCAGCACGTCCCACGGTTTGTGACCGGCTCTGTGGGCGCTTGTTCACTCCTCCCATGTTGCCCCTCGAATTGTGGACCTATATCTGCTCGTTCGCCGACTTTGACGATGGGTACACTGTCAGGTCTCTTGCCCAGGCGTCGCACTTCTTTCGCGAAGCCGCGGAGCCCTACAGGCTGCGCACTATTTCACTACACAATGTGCATCAAGTCATGGCCCTGACAGGCCATCTCGAATCCTTGCCTCTTGAGAGACGTCGTGTCGAATACCTCTTCGCCGCATCACAACAGGACGATGATGACCTTCTTGCCCTGGCCGATTTCTATAAGCCAGGCATATGCGATCGCACTCCAGGTCCCACTCCCGTACGCAATCCCCTTGCCATACTTGGCGTACTCTGACCACAGTACAGGAGGAAATCCTTGAGTATGGAGAAGAACTCGTAGCACACGCAATATCCCGCCTTCTGACAGCCATACGCACTACAGTCCGCATCCTTCACCTTCAGCTAGAAGAGCGTGACTTCATCTTCGCCCCAATCAAGTTCGACAAGCTGGAAGAGCTGACACTCCAAGGCTCATTTTCAGACAGCTACCAAGCTTACGTTTCTTCCTTACCAGCAAACCCCACTATCCGCCGCCTCTCAATTGACTGTGTGTATCTTCACCCTACGAACACACTGTTTGATTCCATTGCACGATACGCACCTCAAATCACCCATCTCTATTTTAGGCTTCGCAGTATTTCCGCCAATCCACACGCCGTATCCGAGCTCACCAAGCTCCTATACGGCACCCCAGACACCAAGGACCGCACTATACCCCCACTCGATACGACACTCGAGAAGCTATACATCCATCCTGGGCTGCGCAATCCCCCCGCATTCTGCGGCACAGGTATCAGCTCCCTCTTCGCTTCAAAGCTGTCTTTATACAATTTTTGCCATAGACAGGAGCTGCAATCTCGCGTTGTGCTCTTGAGGGAGGATCGGTTGAGACAACAGCCTTTTTCCCCGGAGGTTTATCGCAACATGGCTGAACGGCAATGGCTCAGCCGTATACATGGCGGTCTTGGCTGTTGGGATGACTCTGAGCGGATGGAACCTCTTTACTAGCACTCTTCACCACAGTTAGCCGACGGCGATCTTACCAGGAAACTTCGCTTGTTACCATGTATTCAGTTGACTGGAATTTCATCTGCTACTATTCGATCGCCTCTTCTAGGTACTGTATGCCAAGCCAAGCTTCCTTATTCACTCGAAGTATCGCGGTGAGAAGCGTACACTCATTAGACGAGTGCTCGTCGAATCATTCCCGAAACCTTGCCGCTGTAACCTCGGCACTCAGGTACTCAAATCCAACTCAAATCAAACGAAAGATGGATGTGGCTGGTTCATTTTTATGTGCGCATAGTCATAACGGAAAGGCCAAGTATACAGGTATGAACCACATGCGATAGCAAATCGTGTAGTCGGGGTCCAAGCGTTTACTTGAGGGGGATGAATCGGGAAGCTGATCGAGGAGACGTCGTAACAAGGGTGTTCAGAAAAAGAGATCTTGCAGCAGCATACGGGTGAATGAAACTTACAGTGGGTAGCACCGATCTATATGGAGGGGCAAGGGGTGAGTAAGGAGAGGAAGGGAGGTGTGGGATGAACGTACACCAGGGCGACCGTGCTTAACGGGGCGGTACGAGAGTGAGAACTCGGCGAGGTAGTGACCAGTCATCTCAGGCTTGATCTCAACCGAGTTGAAGACCTATTCCATTCATTCATCAACCTCCTCCCTTATCCCAAACATGCAACAACCACAAACGCACCTTTCCGTTGTAAATACCAACGACGCTACCAATCATCTCCGGCACAATGATCATGTCACGCAAGTGGGTCTTGACGACGGCGGGCTTCTCGTTGGGGGGAGCCTCCTTCTTGGCCTTGCGGAGCTTTTTGATGAGACCCATAGGGCGGCGCTTGAGACCGCGCTGGAACCTTCTGCGGGCGCGAGCGTGGACGAGCTGGGTAGGGTAGGGTAGGTAGGGGGAAGGATGGTAAGGGCTATGATTGCATGTTAGATTCCAGTTGAACGTACGTCGACGAACTACAAGGAAACCAGACGGTCAGCATTTCCGCATGGATTTCGGACAGACGTAGCGCACGCACCTCCTCGTTGCTCATGTCAAGGAGCTTGTCCAACTCGACTCCACGGTAGGAGAAGGTACGGAAAGTCCTCTTCTTCTTGAGCTCGGCGGCGAGGGTGGGGTCGGTGACTTCAGACTATCATTTAATGGTATCACATCGTGCTCGTCGTTCGCAGCAGCAGCAGCAAGAACGTACCATGGTGGTCGTTGGCGGCGTCGATTTGCGACTGCAGTGCTTTGCAAGGGACAGAGGCTGGGTCGGAGTTTCAAAGTGTACCGGAAAAGGAAGGTTGTGGCTTGCACGTGGTACTGTATAGTTGATGGCGCTTCGGGAATGCAAGGCACCGTGCGCGGGGGAGTCAGTGTTACGTCCAACCTCAAAATCCGGTGGATAGAACGCACAGGTCTTCCCTTTGAGGATTAAATGTACGTCCGCCTCATCGTTCTCCGGAGCCCAAGCTGACGGGAGCAGTGATTTGTGGCTATTCCACTCGAAAAAAACTACACCCAGATCGACCCTCTGATCCAAAGTGTGTAGCATCTGCTCTGGCTTGAAGATCCTAGCTGAATAGGACTAGATGCGTTACATTGCTGCATACCTCCTCCTCCAGACCGGTGGCAACGCCTCGCCCTCTGCTGCTGACATCAAGAAGCTCCTTGACACTGTCGGCATTGAGACTGACGACGAGCGCCTCAACAAGCTCATCTCTGAGCTCGAGGGCAAGGATATCAACGAGGTGCGGCGATTGAGATATCCTGTATTTTCTCATGCTGATACACGGTATAGTTGATCTCCGAGGGATCCAGCAAGCTCGCGTCCGTGCCCGCTGGTGGTGCTGCCCCCGCTGCGGCTTTCAGGACCCCGTCAGAGGTGGGCACGCCGCAGGAAGAGGTGGCTGCGGTGATGAGGGTGATGCAGAGTCCGGATACGGAGTACCCGCCTGTGTCGCCTGAGGCGAGTGGGGCGAGTAGTGGGGGAGTGAGAGTTCGAGGGTGCAGGCGGCTGTTGTTTCGAAGGCTGTTGCTGTTACCTCGACTACGGATTACTTCCCTCCTGCGCCTGCCCGGGTCCCCAGTCCCCCTCTGGTTCCTGCTGATGACGAGGAGAAAGTGGATGAGGAGGAGGAAGAGGAGAGGGAGTTTAGAGCCCAGGAAGAAGAGGAGGAGAGCGAAGAGGTGGATTTGGCGTCGTTGCTTGCTGAGGCGCTTGTTATGCTTGCGGAGTTGCAAGTTGAGGATAGGGAGAAGGAGAGGATGTATAAGCGGGCGAAGGAGGAGGCGAGGAGGGCGGGGAAGGGGGAGCTTGTGGAGGAGGAGTTGGAGGGGGCGATGAATGTCGATTGATAATAGATTCACCTCCCTTTCCTCGATGTTATTTTGCTTTCGGATATTTGTACCACTGCATGCTTTGCGTTTTCTACTTTATTTGATACTCTCTCCCCTCTCATCTATATCGCCGTTCTATTGCATTTACCCATCTATTTATCATCTACCATAGCATATCTTACGCTCCGGGTTCCTTCCGTTCTCGCTCACTCATTCTTCATGTGTACTACATGCATGCATACTCGCTCGACATACATACATGATATCCGTTGAATCGTAAACGTTGGACCAGCCCATCGTATTTACCTACACATGAAATGCGCGGCTCGCTCGAAAGGTGTATTTACCCGCATTTGATGCTAGTTCAGCGCTTAACGGGCATCTGCCTGTTGTTTCAAGATCTCCTTGGTGGTGGGTGGCAATTTATCTGCAGAGTTGTCAGCGGCGTTGTGGCTACAAAAAGCTGGATGCACGTACGAGGGGAAGACTCTTTCTTCAGTTTAGTGACACAGGTTTGCACCATGAACCTCTTGGCCCCCTCTCCCGTCGGACCTTCCTTCACCTTGGCAAGCACTTGTACTGTCTGATCAAAGAACGACAGCTCCCCAAAGACCATACGAAGGCCTTCCTTTGCCTCTTCTACGGTGTACGAGCGAGCCAGGGCGAGGAGGCGGTCGTTGAGGTGATGGATGTCAATACCCTTCTTGATGTTCGCTTCAGTTTGCAGGATCCAGTTGTCCAGTTGTTGAATGGGGAACCCCCACAGTGCCAGGTGAATGACTTGAGGGGTCTCAGAGAGTCTCTCTTCAGGCTTCATGTTCTTTTCGACCCTGTTGAGTTTCGTAGTGGCGGTATCCGCTCTGCGNGCTACGAAGTCTGCGTGGAACGCGCGCATGNAAGGTGTATAGCGGGGGTGGCCACGCATGAGAGCTGAAGAGCNTCGTGGTTANCATTTNGANGGAAGATNNCAATGGAGTNNGGTGTNTTACCTCGTTCATGAATTGCGCGGGCNGNTNGACATTCGTTCCGGTGCAGATCCCAGTCGTCCTTCTGGCATTCTGAGGAGCAGTACATCAAGGAGTGGCATGAAGAGCAAGTCTTCGACGGAGTGAAGGTTCTCCTGTCGCGAGGGCACTTNGNAAGGACNNATATNAGTTTCATGANANTACCAANAGTCGGCCAGCATGGCTTACGTTGATGTAATCGCACAGGGATGGCTTTTCGAAATCGGAATAGTTGGCACAGAAGGCGTCCATGCAAAACTCGTACCAATGCTCNGAATGCCCNGTGGACTTGAGAAATGACCCGTCCTGGAACGTCCTCCCNCGGAGNTGGAAGAGNTTCAGGAAGANCNCNTTGCTCACAGANGGNTATCTGCCNAAGAGGTGCTTCATCGTCTCCATGGCCTTCTCGGACATNGCCCCGCCTTGCGAACGNAACTTGTGCTCCGATANGCCTTCCATCAGTACCTCCAAACATCCCGCTTCCATAACCGACTCTAGTGACTGTGAGGCAGTCTTCCAATGCTTTCCACTCCGGCGGCTCTCAGTGTCGACGAAAGTTATGATGCCGGTCATGATGGTGAACGCCTGCTGCCTAGCACGCCCGTCCTTGCCCCGCTCGGTCTGGTTGAGCAGCCAANTCTTCACGGCCTCGGTGAGNTTCTCGGGGAAATCGGACATAATGAACAGCAAGGACAGTGTGGAGTCTTGGCTAAGGTGCCGGACGGTCAGTAGAATTTCGTTGAGATATGTGAAGACTGCGTCGACGGCGGAAACTTTCACGGTCGGAGTGTGTGCGAGCTCGGCTTGGACTGTCTCTTTGGTCATTTGAGTGATGCGGTCGCAGCGTACTACAGCGGCATAGAGCACGTTCTCGACGAGTGTATTAGACTCTGCGGTCCCAATCCCATGGCATACCATGTCGAAGATTCTCTGTCTTGTGTCGGGNAAGTCCGGACTGAGGAACGCTCGTAGNAGCTGGCCTTGTGGACATTCATGATTACCCAAGCCGAACAAAGAGCATTCGTCGTCAACNGTAGCCCATGTGCCTATGGCAAAGCAGAGCGCGTTATCCGACNTCAAGAGCCATTCTTTGATGCCTGGATAGTCTTTCATCGTTTGGTAGAGGACGCCACATGGACGACCTGGATCTCCAAAGCGGAGGAAGTCCTTNGGNGACTGGGGAATCGGATNTGTGATGAGATGGAAGTACCAATCCAGGATTGTGTCGAGGTGGGGNAGGAGCTGCTGGATGACACCTGGGAGAAGGCGTGCGGGGCACTTTTTCAGCGCCAAGTACAACCCATCCGTGGAGCAGAATCGAGCCATGTATGCAATCTTTTGGTGCGCCTGAAATTCCTCCGCCGTCCTGTCTTTCGTTTCCTGGTCCATGGCTTGAGNTGGGACAGGAGGGCAAGGACGCATGAGGTCTGGATTGAGGTGGTGCAGAAGCACGTCTATCACTTCNGGGTTGTAGTTCTGCGGGGTCAGGGAAGTGAACACATTCGTGACNGACTCGAGCGACCCCGTTTTCGCATCTTCGATGACCTAGAAGATCCTCGTGAGCACACGGAGGTGTGGTGTTGAGAAGGGCCATACCTCTTTCGGGATTCTATTCGCNGTGATACGCTATGCAGACCAAACATTGTNTTCAGTACCGTGACCGCCTCACTTCCACAAACTCGAGCAAGGAGGTGCTTACAGGGAGAGCCCTCTCNTGTGGAGGACGTGCTGGCATGAATGTCTGAAACAACGAGCTGCCTTACACGAGGAACCCATTCTGCACATGCCGAACGGAAAGCCTCGTTCCCGGATGGCAGGCGAACGCTGAGCTATAATCCGGAGCCAGGTAAACCCCCTCGCGGTCACATACAAGACTCTTTCCTCTATCACCAGAGCACTATAGTCGCCTAAGTAAGGTGAATTTCTCACTCGCCAGCTCGCGAGCGCCGAGGACCGAGTAGAGGGTTGTGGGTGCATGGTGGCAGGAGGCAACATCCGACTCAGGCTCGCGTGACCAGCTTCGCCAATCACAAAAGGTCGTTGCAGCTCCTTTTGTCTTTCCACCTTTGCTCTCAACCACAACCACAACCTCAATCTCTCTTCTTTTCCTGCCCATAATGCCAAGTACACGACCGCGTCATGGAACAGTAAACCAGAGCACAGTCGTAGGTGTTGATTGATTCATGCTGGGCGAAGAATGGTTGACCGAATCACAATGTTTGTAGGGAGCGTCGGCCGCCCCTATCACGGATAGGGCAAGTCACAAAAAAGCAGGAATTATCAGCTGCCTAACGTCAGATATTTAGGCAATCGCGTTCGCGAAAGTGCCAGGCAACTTTGACGCCGTGTCACAACTATTTGCCGGTCTCTACCGCTCAAATTTCCGTTGGGAAATTGTGGATCTTGTCTTCTTCCATCTTCAACCGCACTGGATGGAGCACCCTCCACTTGAGTACGGAAACGCTCGCGAACGTATGGAGAGGGTTACCTCTTTGGCTCGTACCGGCAGTTTCTGTGCCTCAGAAGGAATGGCATCCCCTTTCTCCGGCGTACTCACCGGAGCACCCAAACGCCCCGCGCCTTGCTCGGCTTATTCTTCAACACTTCGACGACTACAGGTNGTGGATCGCATTTCTCACTCATGAACGCGCAGCCCGCGTACCNTCCCACTTCATCCACTTCGATGATCCCTCCCCGCAGTGCAGAGCCCTGTTGTACATGCTAGACTTCAAGTTCGACGACGGCAGCCTGAGCGCAGCGGTTCAGCAATCGACCGAAATGGTCGACTATTCGGTTGCAGCTTGGACATCAGGCAACCCNCTCACGAAGAAGGTTTATTTCAACATCCGGCCAGACGCTAGATGTCCCATCATGCACCTTTTCCATCGATTCTTGTTCATTGACGAAACTCGGGAAAGAGTCTTCGACTTGCTGTACGCTCCTGGGACCAAGTTCGGACGCCTTCGAGCTGANGTGATAGAAACGGCTATCTCNCGATGCCGAACCCTCACTGCTCTTGATGAAAGAAAGGTCGAAGAAGACCTCAATAGGGCCGTGCTTACAGGCGAAATCCTACCCCCGAGATCGGGGCACTTGTCCATGCCCGAAATNGCTTTCAAATACTTTGATATCATCCTCGGGGTGGCGCAACAACTCTGCTTCCACCCGGATATGAGNTCCGCNCTCGTGGAGTCAACCTTTTTCGAAGACGTAACTAGGGGCATTCAGACGTGGCTGGTGAAGAAAAGTGACCAAGACCGTGATCGGGACGGACGGTATGGCGCGTTCAAACTTCTATCGTCCATCACCAGCATCGTCGATGCTTGCATCGGCGCGAGCGATGGGTTGCTATCGACCACTAAATTCTGGAAGGAGAGTGCCGCTGCGTCAAGTCAACTGATACAAGGAGGATATGTTTCGGCCCTGATCGAGACGATGTTTTCAGTCCCATTTGACGATCCAGATTATCAAGATGTTGTCAAGGCATGTATACATTGGGTGAGGGATGCTTGTGTTCAATATCCTGGCTTGGCGAAGCTTGTCTGGGCAGATCTCGTCGAAATTCTGGGGACTTCTTTCTGGGGCCCGAGGGAAGCAGTACCAGCGGGGTGGTTCAGTTATCTCAAATTCTCAATCTCTTTCGAAATTATGGCGGCGCTCCATCTTCCTGCTAGACGCCAGTACACTCTCTGCGACAACCTTCACGTACGGTCTCCTTTTCTTACTTGGCCAGCGAGCAATAAAATGAGTGCTAACCGAGCTTTTTGGCAGTGTCGCAGTAGTCGCCCTATCGAGACCCCTAGAATATGCACTGGTTGCGAAGCGATGACTTATTGTTCCAAAGAGTGTCGAGATGTCGACTGGAAGGCGCTGCATCGTGATGAGTGCAAATTCGCAAGAGAGGACTTTCATAGACGTGAGTAGCTTCCTTTCTATCTCTCCTTAATTCACGCTAATGCGTCCATCTTTCCTAGTGAAAAACCCGAACAAGCTTCCTTACCGACAATCCCTTCGCCAACGCCATGCTCTTCTCGCGGCTCGCAGAGCTCTCATTGAATTGAACGATGCAGCGTACGCTGACGCCAAGGAAAATCTCGAAAAAGAGCCTTCAGTTCTGGTCATGGAAGAAGACTTTCCAATGGCATATAAACTCGACGCATTCATGAAATACCTGCGGGTGCGTCTTGCGCCGACGGAAGGAGCGCCCGTCTCCAGATTCCGAAGTCGAGAACCACTTGACACCCAAGCTCACAAGTTGGACCATTATTTTGACCCACGAATTCGTTCACTGCTGTCAGCATACAAAGAAAACCTGATGGAAGGAAGGCCAACGACTAGTGTCTGTATCGTATAGCCTAGGGTCTAGGCAGGTCAATCTCGTCGTGCTGATGAAGCAGGGATGAAAAGGCAGCGNCAGGGTCTGAGGGTCGGTCTCAAGAATCGNAAGATGAGGGGCTGCTTTGGAGCGTGTCNTACTGCATATCGGAGATGCTCAACTTCTACTCGTAAGAAGTTGGGCTAGCGGGCTGCAGAAAAATTCCCAAAAAATTCCTTGACGTCGTCGTTNATCCAGACTGACCGTACCNAGACCGGAACAAGATGTTTTACGAATCAGAATCGCTGAATAAATNACTGANGNATTTCTTGAGAAGTTCAATGTACCACCTGTGCAGATCTAACGCATCCAGTACAGCAGGAGAGCATGAGTAGNCACTGCNGCAGTAGGACTTCGACGNGCCTTTCGACTATANTAGCCTGCCATNCATGCCATGACTGNCCATGGCTCAGTATATCAATTTGNGTCGTAGTGACTCCCCACTGTCACTCCCAGAGATCCTAGCTTATCTTGCAGGGAGATACAAAACNCGTNCAAAGTGATTCATCAAGCGGGTAAGCCGGGGTAATCAATTTGTGACGCGACGCGTCGTAACACCCCTTTTGTCACGCGGGNCGCTTGCTTTCTTCCACCATCCACCANNNANNNNTANNNANCTNTCCCANTCNCTGAATANGNCT
>JANDKE010001525.1:0-13963 GCA_027627275.1 Coprinellus aureogranulatus
GCACCTCTGGCGAGGAGCACTGATGCAACCGTGGCGGCGTCACTGAAACTCGGGAGACCAGGATATATTCCGACGACGGCAATTGTGGGCGTGAAATCATCGTGAGCTCCGGAGTGCTGTGAAGGCAACGCCAAGGGCAGCAGAAGAGTCCGCCTTCCTTTCGGGAACCATGAGACAGGTTGAGCCCCAAGCTCTGCGTCAACGCTTTCCGAGGGCGTATCAAACGTATCCCCTGAGCCTATGTCCTAGCTTTTTGATGGATGGGTGCTCAGCTTGCTTTTGTATCTTCGAAAAGAGCTTACCTTGACTCGTATCTGTGGCCTTGCCAGTGAACAGAAAGCATTACAAGCAGACTGTCCCTGTTGTAGCGCGTCATGCCGTCACTGGAGGATTCCAGACCGCGTTGTTCAATACACAAATGAACTCCACGGCGGTACAAGAACAACAAGGATGCAGGGACGAGGGTGCACCGGCACCTCTACGGGTTAGTGGACGTTTCACGTTGGCTGACTTGAACAGGGTGAATTTCCGAGTTGGGGCTTGTTTGCGTATATTTGCCGGTCTGCTTTGACCAGCACCCTCAGCTCCGACTCGGAGTCACTGGTAAACATCTCGAGTCCTCATGTGTGGCCTGAACTAGTCTTCACTGACGGCCGCCCAGGAAAAAAAAAAGTATCTCGCATGTACTGACGTTTCATACACTGAGATAACTTTGATTGACCTCACGGCTCTAGTTTGTGAGGCATACCTTATACTAGTACAACATCAGAAGGGGGAAGGTAGATCATGAAGGAGAGGGAGGTCTCCCGGGCCGAGTTGCGATGCTGTATCACAATGCACTAGCCAAGTATACCGCAAATCGGGCCTGAGAGGAAGATACTATGTGCTGTAATTCTTCAAGATCGGTGACTGGAACCTTCTCCAACGCCATCTTCAAAGAGCGATTCTCAACCAACCACCAACGTTGGTATCGCTCCCACTGAACTTTAGCCTCCTCTAAGGCGCGTTCACGCCTAGATATGGTTTCTTCTGCGAGAACCAAATCTCTCTGCGCGGCTTCCGCTGTGGCCTTGGCTTCCTTTATGACCTCCCTCTTGATTGCCAAGAGGCGAAGAAGCGTATGTTCCCTGCGTTCCAAGCGGGCGACTCGGAGAGTCAAGGCTTCGATCATCTTCTTCGCCTGGAGAGCGTCCCCGAGCTCTACTGCCTGCGCCCGAGACGCTGTGGTGACATATGGATGGATTGCTTTGATTTATCAGACGAGATGCGACACTCGATCCAATCCTGGACTCACCGCGTGGCTGCTCGACGACTGCATGCTGAGGTTCCTCTGACCTGGGCGCTTCAGGCAGCGTGTTCGCTGAAAATTGCTCATCTCCGTCCACTAGTGGGCAAAACTTCAATACATCTGAGAGATATGCGGACGACGACTTGGCACACCCTGCATTTCTTGGCCTCCCGGAGACGGCAAGTTCGAAGTTTCCGAGTCTATTTTTAGGCCTGCTTTTAGCTTACGGGGAACGCTCATCGTTTAACTGTTGAAGGGACGAACCTGTAGAGCTCCCTTGACCAACGCTTCGCCGACCCAGTCGACGCAACCCGATCGGTTCATCCTGACCGATAGCCTTCCTGTTGTGGGTGCGACATTTCTTGTAGGGGGGCGCTCGAAGGGATCGGCTGTCGGAGGCATCGTAGTAAGTCTCAGTCCGTCGGAGAGGCGTTGGCGTTGATGGACGTCCAGGCAAAGGGGTAGAAGGATGGCTTTTCCTGGTTGACCTCAACATGTCGGGTTTGGTTGCTGCTGAGAAAAGCGGGGTGAAGGATATCTTCAAAATCTCATTCGCCGGTTGGACTTTATATGAACTCCCGAAGAACATCTCGGGGCCGGTACCCCAGCGTTTGCTCGTCATGACTACGCCGTAGTATGCTGCGCGTACTGCGACAGGGAATACCGAAGGCCTGCACAGTATTCCGAGTCCGCCCCTCGCAGGCGCTGCGATCTGTCACCTGTCGTGCGCCCGTACGCAAGTAGGCGACAGTCGTTCAACCCAAAAGACAAACCGCAAGGCAGTGTGGACCTAATCAGAAGGAGGATCATTGAGCGTGTAAATTTTATAATTTGTGTGGACCTGAGGTCTCGTAGTCAGACTCCTAAATGATACGCCGCTGTTTTCCCCTTCCCTACGGTATGATCTAGCTGTGGAACAAAGCGGGAAACACATTTCTCTCCCAATTCACTGCGCGGCGACGCGGGCGGGGGAGAGTGCCTTCAACCTGCGGCGTAGTAATAGGATAAAGAAAAACGGCCAACTACTAGTAGTATGCAACAACGATTGAGGAAGGACCCGGAGGAAAGGGGAAATAATTGGATGCATACGCCATGTACCTTCATGGTGTGTTGGAGGAAGGGGGAGAAAGAATTGAATTAAGTGCGAGAATAGAAAGATACGAAGGAGACGGTCACCAGCACGAATCAAGCGCACGACGGAAAGATGATAACCAGATCGCGAGCGACTCCATCAGGACGAAAGTGCTACACTCTCGGGGGTGGTCCATCTTAACCGAAGGCGGGAAGGGTTGGCCTTTGCGGTGTGGACGTATGGAACGGGCAGCTCAGCTCTGCATGGGCATGAGCACTTAGCAGCGAGACGAGACATCGCTAAGTTCGACAACTTTCTCCCCGAGTCTGGTCGGGTATCATCTCCTCACCCAAGAGATTGTTCAATGACGTCCAATACAAAGCCCACCAAATCTTGAACCATATTGCCCATCCGATCGTCGATCCGACTACTTAGGGCGACAAGGTGGAGGGCACGACAACCACGTAAGCCCACGATCAAATATGCATGTAGCAGGGGGTGGAACGAAGGGGGTGAAACGAACCGACAGTCGTTCTCGACAGTGGAGAGGGTAGGCGTTTGCGATATAGGAGGAATGAAGGCACCAGGGGGAGTAGCTTGTACCTTCAGTCCTTTTAGCTAAAATGAGACACTGGAGTTCACAAGGATGCCTACCTGACGTACTTGCTCTTCCCGGACGACACCGCGTTGTCGATGAGGGTGCGTTTTCTGCCCCAGCAGCTCTTGCTTGCCTTCACAACACTAACGGACATTCCCATTGTGGTGTATACCAGCAGAAGTGATACACTTCCTGTCAGAGGGGCATATCTCATGCCTGACAGTGTCGAAAAAGTCCGGGTCAGCCCAGAGGGTGGCTAATCATTCGCCAGAAAAGTCAGCATGGCTCTGGGTTTCAAGTTGGAGCGCTTACTTACATGACGTTAGAACCTCAGATAGCTCAGAGTATACGACCAGGCTGATGCAGCATAGTCGCCAGTTTTTCGCCTCCTCAATACGTCATTCGAGAGGGTCATCGCGACAGGGGTGAAGACATGAAGGCATGATCTTTGCGAGGTGCAAGGAGAAATCGGGGTGTCTCTGCAGGAAAATGAACTAGGGTTGGCAGAAGATTCCGCCTTCCCGCACAGCGCCAAAGTAATTGGCGACTTCTAGCTCCAGGTTGGAAATGAGGAGTGGGCGCCTTGCGGCTACTGCGGGGTGCCCATCGAGTCGATGCAACACATCCTGTTTGAATGCAGGGCTTCGGGGCAGGAGATCGTCTGGGACTTAGCGAAGAGGGCGTGGGCGAGCGCCGGGGTCGAGTGGCCGCCGATAACCCTTGGCGTTGTCCTGAGGGCAGGCCTGATGACGGTAGGAAGACAAGACGGGAAGAAACCAGTGAGGGGGAAATCCAGGTTGATACAGATCCTCGTTTCGGAGTCCGCTTATCTTATCTGGCTACTCCGAAATGGATCGAATTCGAACAAGACCCCACCAAGGTCAACACCAGACAGGAGGTCGAGAACCGTTGGTGGGCGTCCGTGAACAAGCGAAGAACAACAGGCGTGCGTAGTGACGGGCGCAAAGCGCTCGACAAGACAGTGGACAACACCTGGCTCGGGGTTCCGGACCCTGTAGTGAGAAACACGGCTGTTAGAGGGGGCTTAGTGGGTAGAGCACGGGCAAGCGCGCTAAGCGCCCAACCAACTGGGAAACTATTCAGGTACGGCTATCGCGACTGGGAGAGCCCCACACTAGCGCATCAGATGGTGCGCGTGCGTAAGGGCATTCCTCCTTGGTAAACAGTAGGCTTGGGGGCGCACGAGGTGACCAGGAGAGGTAAGTGGCCGAGGAACGGGCGTGTCGATCGAAAATGCGATAGTGGCATTCACAGAGGATAGATATGCGCAAATACCGTAGTGCATCTCTTGCCCGGGAAGCGAGACAGCTATCCTCTCTGTGGGGATAGCGGTGAGCTGGTGATGATGTGGTTTCTCTGAAGAAAAGAATTGCCCCAAGCACTAGTACATACGGCAATTTCCGTAGCCCCCTCAGGCTGGCGTATTCTGCTGTGCGACGGGATGGGTGCTGCCAGATATCCAGACTCTCATTGGGCCTCAGTGTATTTCCTGCTTTGAAAGGCGTCTTACTGTAGGGGAGATATATTAAAGTCGCTTTCTTATGCCCTGTCAGCGAACTGCTTTTCGTGGCCCGAACTTCTTGAACTTGAACTCTGAGTTCTTCGTTCTCGCTCGGCTGTACCCGATGGTTTGGGAATCCGCCATCATTTTGCCAGAAATTCTGATCTACTGCGACTTTTGTTAATTACCCGAAAGTGGCTCAAGACCCACTACATACATAACGGTAGCAGGCATACTCTGCGGACACTGAGGACAAGTCGGCCTCTACCGATGCGTCCTGGTTCTCAGGGAGACAAGTACGACAAGGGCAACGTTCGTTCCACTTTGAAGGCGACGGGGAAGGCGGAATCTTCTAGTACCGACCCCGTTTCATGCCTGTTCCCTTCGCAAACCTTTTGCATCTTTGAAAAGCGCTCCTTGCGTCTCTGGACTGCTCGAAGCTCAAGATATGCTTCTCCAGTAATATATCATCTATCATCTCTTCCGACAAACTGTGATGGACCTGATCACAACCTCCTTCGTCCGCGATAAGCAGGGTGTCCAGGTAAGGGTTTGCGACATCCGGGCCGCACCAATTTCTGAAACCTTCTGGACCACGCAGACGGTATCGCCAACTACGAGATCAAAAAGCAAGAGAGCCATGCTCTATACGAGCAACACTCAACCCTCATAGAAGAAGACGCGACAGTAGTCTTTCGGCTCCCAGAACAACGTCAAAGCCAAGGTATACGCGATGCATCGCCATGCCAGTCTCCTTCCGTCCTGGCTACACCGCAGCCTGCTGCTCCAGTCGCCCTCGACAACATCAGGGTGAATACCCAGGACGAGGAGGACGCCATACTGACCGGCATTGCCCCTTGTGCTTCCAGGTGAGATTGTGGCAATCTCAGCGTTCCGTCTCGGCTGACTAACGGATCCCCGTCAAGCAGCGTTTCCTCTTCGTTGCATCATCTTAATGCAATCGACGGCTTGCAGCTGAGCATCAAGGTGGAGGCGGAAACGCGACCTGTAGCAAACTTGAAGATCGTTCAGGTCCATCGACACGGTCGAGGTAAACAATTAAAACATTCGGGACGAAGGGAGAATCACCCTTTGCATCTCCATCCCCCTCCGACACGCTCAATCGTTCTTGGCAAGGATCCAAGACGAGGAACGCAGCGAGACAGTGTCATGCATCGCTTTCAACAATGGTATCTGCCCATCGCAAGCAACTGTACCCAGTCGATACGTCAAGGTGATGATTCGAGAAGCGCCCTCCGAGCCCGTGTTGCTGATTCGAAATGAGGGGCACCTCGTTTGCAAGAACCTCAAGTTCTGACATACATGAAGGGGAACGTTCTTTACAAGGCGAACGTCCCGCCTGACCGTCGACATCTCACGAAAGTTCTTTGGCCTCCTCTCCCGGGGGTCAGGGGCACCAAGGCGACGATCTTTGCATGCTCGCGGTCGGGGGCCGCCACACTGTGCCTGACGAAATGCTCAGCGATCTGTCACGGTCATATCTCCGCCACATATTCTCATGTCAAGAATGGCTGCGCATATCTTCAGCCTGGGGGCGGCCTGGTGACCCCGCTCTTACTAGGAGCTGCGGGTTGTAGTTGCCGCAGTACCCGCAGTCCATCCTAGATTGAACTATTGCGTATATAGCTCGCATATTCGCCTTCTGGCAGACATCTCCATTGCTTTCCTCCACACTGCACACGAACATCATGCTGAGATCTGTATTAATCCACGCATCTGTCTCGTCTTCTGACCGCAATTGCTTGATGATGTCCCAGACGCATGCACGGTCCTTCACGCTGCCACCCGGGTTCTGAAACTCGGCTTTCGCCCGATCTAGATATGAGGCACCTGCTCGCTCCGACAGATGCTTCAAGTAAATCTAAACCGATGAACGGTCAGCTAACCGGGTCTATGCCATTCGTCAGAGACGGGGGACGCACGAGAGGTGTATTGCCGATGGCCCCATCGAAACCTTTCACCGAGGAATGGGTGGCAAAGCCTCTACGGGTGGCCGCACGTATTCCAACGATCATGATGAGAGGAAGGAGGATGGAAAGGGCACATCTGGATTCCGGGTTGTCATATGTCTGTGAGTAATGAGCACGACATCGAACAAACGTCCCCGCCTGCTGCCACCGCCACTTATATAAGCCCTGGTGCCCGTGAGGACCCCCCTTTATGCTCAGAAAGGTCCGATCCAAAAACGCCAAAACCGGCCATTTTTGCCGGTCGATTTTTGGGAGTTTCCGTCCGCACCAGGGATCGGGGGTACCGTTTTCGGCCTGCTTTTGTCCGCATTCTGGATGATACCTTCCCGGGGGCTCTTTTGTCCGCATTCCCTGTATATAGCGCGTTTCGCCCCATTTCTGAGTACCAGAACGATGTAAATAACGTACCTTGTAATATTACGTCTTTGCCTATAGGGGGAACCCCAGGAATACCAGGACGCGACGCGACGCGATGGTTGAGACATGTGTCCCTCCTCGATCAATCCTTTTGAAACCGGCTGCCGGCACGCTGCGAACGATGCTACCACCTCGAGAAGTTGACGAGATATCTTATTTCAGGTGCGGGGTGGTGCCCCGCGTGGCTGAACTCGCGGACGGTGGGCGACGACGCCGGGTCAACCCCCTCGAGCACCCTTCAGAGGCCAAGATTTTGTCCGCACTGGGATCGGACCTTGCTGGCGACGAGGCGACTTTGGACACAAAAATAATCGGACCTTCGCCCAAAATTTCGCGAAACTGTCAGCACAGTAATCGGACCTGGGGGTGCCGAATGGGGTTATTTTTGTCCGCACTGGGATCGGACCTATGTAGGGATAAAGGGGGGTCCTAGGCGTCGTCGGGGATCAAACTGATGCCGGAATCGAGGATGGGTTCTTCAGGGGCCTCCTCCTCTTTCGTCCTCCCCGCCATCTCAGCTCTAGCTCGACCCGCAATAGCCATGCCGTTGACCAGAAAGGGGACTGTGGATTGGGACCGCCCACTCCCTCGAGCCTGGAACTTGGAACCGAGCGACAGGCCTGCGGAACTGGTACGCGGCTCAATCGACCGCTCCTCCCCCCCCTTCCCCTCCGCTCTTCCTTCGTGTTGCATTGCTCGTAACGCTGACTCTCCTCCACCTCTCCGCAGAGCAAGACGATGCTGTCAGACACGTCTCACCCCCATTCTCCACACGTCCCCTAATCAACTGCGTTAAGTCAAGGCCGTCCGTCACCGGCACAGACCCCCATCCCAAGCTCGAACCCTGTCCGGCCCCCCCAATGACGGAACCTACGACTCTCTCAAGCTTCGATCCAGTGACTTACAGTACAGACCCCACCATTGAAGCCCACCCTTCGCCGCAACCGCGGAACCGTACCATTGGGCGACTTCCACCTCGAGGATCTCTGTGACTAGGACCTTGCTGGAACTAGAACCACACGAAGCTGCCTGCCACGACGCTCGTCTTCTGTCATCTATGAGGATTGGGATACCCTCGGCTCCTAGCGCAGGGGAAGATTCATCGGTGCGTTTCCTCCCCCACGACGCTGCTATATCCTGTCTGATGAGCTTATTTAGGCCCCTCCCGTCTGTCCGACGTTAGCCGACGACTGCCCGCCCTATGCGACGCCACCAGAACGACGGCGTCCTCTGCTTAACTCCACCCCCCGGCGGCGAAACACGATCCTCCTGAATCTCTCGGCCTTCTGATTCCCTCAGGTCTGGCGCTGAGTGTCCGGCTCCGCAATCGCCAAATCCACCCCCAAGATTCCGTAGCCCAGCTCCTCCAATGGACTCAACACTCCAACCCGTCCTATTCCCGTGTAGTGTGTGCAAGGCCAGTCGCTGTCCGCCAGCACTCATCCTGACGCGAACAGTGAGGACATGCGACGGAATGGCCTGGAGAAAACGAGAAGGATGGCAACGGCCTTGCTATGGACGGGAACTGCGTGCTAATCTCGGCGTGCGTGGACGGGAGAGCGGCGGGAGATGCGTTTACCTGCGTTCCGGCGATGCGCCGGCTCTGCAGGCCATCCCTTTGGAATGTGTTCCGCATTGGCTCTGGCAAGAGCAACTGATACTGAGACGGAGGGTAGGGAACAACGGAGGATATGCCGAGTTCTGGACACGGCAATCGGGGAGGCGAATTTGGGTTGGATGAGGGCGGGGAATCGATGCTCGTTGTCGAACCAACGGCAGTCGTATCGAGCGCCTGGAAGCTTCATCCATGCGATGATCGTCGAACACGTCGAGCGTGTCGAGCCGGTGTTCCATGGTTGTCCCACTTCCTTTCTCTCTGCAGCTTACAACTTACTTATGGTCAACTTTGTACATGGGGCTCATCGTTCTGTATTCTATGTAGGGCTCCTGCCCGCTGTGCAACCCGGGATGAATCAATAAGCATCGACTTATCATGCATAGGAGCGGCTCTGTCCCTAGGAACGTCGGTAAGCGTAGATCGATCTGGGTATGACTTCTCGAAGGGGTGGTATGAAAGCTGCGACTGATAGCTTCTTCTGCCTGGTCTCCCCTGCTATCTGAGCCTAGTGGCGGCTGGTCCATCCTCAGGCTATTCCGTGATGCCATACGATCGTAGGAGCTCAACAACCTCTGTATGGCCCTGGATTGAGGCATCTTTGAAGGCAGTGTCACCGCAGTTGTCTGCAGTTGAATCGCGGAGATTAGACAGCCTTGTTCAATGTTAGGATGACGAGGAAAGTGGACGCACCCTTGATAGAAGTGTCTGCTCCATGGTCGAGCAGAAGCTTGACGCAGTCTACATGTCCATGGAAGCATGCAGAATGAAGAGCCGCCCATCCATCGCCCCCTAAAAATTCAAGCCAACATTAGCCCAAAAGCACATTCAAAGGATTTGGGGAGGATTTCAAGCGGCATACTTTGTGCGTTTATATTCGCGCCAGCTTCCAGGAGGAGCTGAGTGCACTTGGTGTTTCCCCTGCTGCATGCATGATGGAGGGGCACCCATTCGCCGAAGTCTAGCGTGGTGCAACAACTTTCAGAGTATGGGATGACGAAGCACTGCGAGGTCACTCACCCTTGATGTCTGGGTTTGCTCCGTACTTGAGGAGAAGCGGCACCACATCCTCTCGCCCCTCCCAACATGCCTCGTGAAGGCAGGCCCCATTGAAATAGCCACCTGGATGAACAAAGCTCAGTGCAGATCCTTTGAGTCAGGCATCGTTTGTGAGTTACCTTGTGCATCGGGGTCTGCACCCTTTTCCAGCATAAGCTCCAGGACGCTCAATGGCGCACCCTCAGCATACACTACCCTCAGTGGTGCCATTATAACAATGCTGCCCTGATCTGAGATGTAAGGCATATTTCAGCACACTTCTTCTTTCACTCCGCTCTGTGTAAATGGAAGACTGACGCATAAATTGTTTGTTGACATCCGCCCCTGCTTGAACCACAGCTTGCACAACCTCCCACTCTTTTGCCAAGATTGTTGCTTCAAGGACTGTTGTTCCATCTGTGCTTTGCCCAAGCTTGCTTTAATGGTCCCCCTTATATTGTAAAGGATGTAGACTCACCTTTGAACACTCCATTTGAGTCAAATCTCGATGCCGCAAGATCGAGCACAGACTCCCAATCCCCAACCTGGGTAAACATTGCAAGCAGAGGGAGATTGTCTACATTTGTGTCAGCCCTCACACACATGTGCATCAGAAGGAAGACACAACCTTTAAACTGAATACCAGTTGGAGAATCATTCAAGAACAGACAACGGATGCTAGGTGAGCGCTCAGGACAGTGAGCCCATACATCCAGAGGGGTACCATCTGTAAGACTTGAGTGGGATTTCAAGTCCGTTGGCTACTTATGACAGTACCTGGTACAAGTACCCTGCTGATTTCCGCACCCACTTTGACGAGTGCATGAACTAGTGTCCATTGGTAAGCGCAGAATGCCATTTCAAAGGCAGTTCGGCTGTCTGATTCATGCCAATCAGCGATCATAGGGACCTGGGGTTGAGCAGATATACTTACCTCTGAATGGGATATTAACATCAGNNTCCCCNTNTNTGANAAGCNNNNGNGCNTCNNNCCAGNTCNCNGCNANGATNAGCACNTCNAGTGNTGCCTGGCCTGTGACTTCNGNCAAGCAATNGANAGTGTCCCATTNCTTNTTGCGAACNGCCAGCTCNAGNNCNGTANTNCCATCTACATGGTCACAGTCTCAGNCTNGCTGTNNNCCANCNGATANNNTANATGAGGACNCACTNGGTGGCNTGCTGGNAAGNTCTGTATCCNNNTTGNCNANNANNGGGACCAGNTCCCACNGCCCNTCNGATACAGCANCATGNAGNGNGGTTCGACNNTCTANNTGGGCAANNTATTTNNTTGTGANTAAGNNTTGNNNCANTCAANGGCAAGNTGAAGTGAANNACNCACCTGAGAATNGAGNNTTNATANTGACTTGGANNCNTACNAGAATNCTCACAATGTCCCACTGTAAGGCGGTAGACACAACTTCGAGGGCCGTGCATCCNTCTGAAACGCGCACCCAAATNGTCAAACAACTGCATCAAGGGGGTACACAGTGAACACTTACTTGAGAACATGACATTGACATCAGGCTTTGCATCCAGGAAGGCCTTGAGGTCACCCCAACTTCTGGTGCNACAGACAACCTCAAGAGCGGTGCGGCCATCTGTNATGGGNANGCCATATGTCAACAAGGATNTNNAGCTGCATACCAATGGAATTGCTTACCATCTGCCNTGACATTNGGATTGGNTCCAGCCTTGACCATAGCAAGAATTTTCCTAACATTATCCCTTAGAATGGCTGTATTCCACTCATGCCCTTTAATCTGCTNCTCCTGTCGTCGTTGTCTCCGAGCGAGGATCATCTCGATGAGATCGCGAAGGGGCATGACCAAGAGTAGCACTGCAAGCACTTGGCCGAATCCCCATTCTGTCTCGCCGGCCGCTTGAAGATCCTTGTTCCGTCGCAGAGTGAGCTCGATGTCGGTGATGAAGATGATGTTGATGGCAAAGAGGAAAGCCAAACCAACGCAGACAGGAAATATCGAGGATCTGATGCATGCTGTGTACACATTGGNCAACNGCCGTGTGAATCTGCGTTGNGAAAGCAGGGGCGTCGAGAAAGGCAAGGGTGCTTCNGGCGCNGCTGGTGTCNCGGATTCAGGTCCAACTGCGCCATACCGGGAGTGGTGCCAGATAAAAAAGCCGAGAANGAGGGCCATGGGCAGGANGAGGTTGAATCCAGGAAGGAGAAACAGGCTGTATATCACCAGGGAGGTGACCCGAAGAGGGTTAGAGGCGAAGGGGACGTGAGCGCCAAGGATTGTGATGCTGAGGTAATCGGTTGCNCAGCTGGATGTCGAGCTTCCGAACGACCGTATGTCGCTCCATAGCCAGATTCCGAGAGCTGCCATGAGNGTGAGATGGAGNGANCCCATNAATAGGGCAATGCNTCCAAAGAGAATCTTGGNGGANCTCTTNTTGACTGNGTANNNTNATTTCAGANGCGACNAGCNGGAANACNAANTGCATCGCTCACCCTGCNCGCGCTCACTGCCTTCNGCAGATTCCTCCCCGGATGCCTCNCTNCCNGANCCTNGCCCGTTCNNTAAGCNNATGACNAAAGAACCAAATTGGAGTTGACTCACCATCCGTGAGATGTAGGAAGGCTCGAAGCTGCGTCACGACATGGGTCCTCCACGCCCTCCACTCCGGTTTGACCGGAGTAAGCCCAGGCCCTTCGTTCAGCTTCGCCTTGTAGTGAGCATAGAGCACAAAGTAGATAAAGGCATTGGTGTTGTTAATCCAGCTCATGCTAAGCACGATGCTGGCGTGGTAGCTGCTGAGACCGAGGGTCAAGGCTTGGACGCCGCAGGAGATGAGAATGGCGAAGGCGAGGATGAGGTTTGTCGTCGCTTGTGTTTCGATAGACTCCATCTCGTAGGTTGTGACTCTGAAGTCTAAGAGGGCGACGATAGCTGGGATGAAGCAGAGGATGTTTTGAAAGTAGATAGAGAAACGGACACCGACGCCAGCGACGTCCGGATTAGCGGGGATGAGGCAGTTGATGTCCATAGATTAGAGGGATGGACCTGAAGGGAATGAAGTGGGTGGCCATCAGTATTGTGGGCTGCATTATGAATGTATCCCTGATCTATGCACCTTGTGTTTGTCCCGGCCACCACGAGGCAAAGGGCGACCGTCGTTTCATCTCCGAGCATTTGTGGAAGGACGACTTGGTCCCCTTCCCTCATGTCGTATCACCCGGCTGCAACGTACCATCAAATATGGAAGTTCATGTTTTTTGGAGACGCAATAGTTCCCCCCTCTGGTCTCTCACAACGACAACGGGAATTCAGTCACTGGGAGTTCCGCCGGAATACCATCAAGAGGGCTTCGGAAAATGTACTTCGTATTAAGACCACGAGGCATGTGTAAGCCGATACGACCGATAGTCGTAGCCGTTACATGTCATTCTGGGCGGTACCGTGACCGCACTAACAGAATGAACGAGAATATGACTTTTGCAGTTCTATCGGATGCATGATGTTCAATAGCCATCTCGCTTGCCCGTTCGCATTCTTACGTAACGAGCCGCGTCGAGGATGAGCCTTCCGCCGATCCAAGTACCTTCAAGACCCTCTGAGAGATGGGCTATTTTCTCCCCCCCTCTTTGCTTCTCAGCCCCGGACTAACGAACGCACTTTCACTGGAAATGTAGATCCGGGCCTCAAGTCTCAGAACTTGTGAGATCGAGGTTTCGCTATCACCGTGGAACCCTCTGAACCCTGCATCGTCCGGATGTGGACCCGAGCTGCGACCTAGCGCCCAGCACAAGGTGTTCGAGGAGAAGTACAGCGCCCACTGTCCGCATGGTGAAGGAGAGAGACTTAGGTGGGTGACCTTGCACTCGAATGGTAAGCCTCTTATTCTCTTGTTTAACCCANCCACCTTCCTTTCCTCATTCTTCGCCCTTCCACCCACTCTTCGGTTATGCATGCTCCATCCAAATCGGGGCCTTGCACGCTCTTACTCTTCCCCTATTATATCGCTCCAAATTAGACAAGGGCTCTCACCTAACGTTCTTCGTTCTCAGACTCGCCTTCTTCCAGCCCTGGCCACCAGTCCCTCGCACAAATCACGGTGCTCTCCCCAGGCTACCCCTCGGACGCCGTTTCATCACGCCTTACACTCAAAACTCATGCGAAGCTCCACCGCAGTTTGCGGTCCCTCTCCGTCATTCCGGGTCCCTTAGGGCCTTCCCTTTCGAGCTCGACCGCAGAACCAGTCGTGGCGCTTTCTACCCGACGTCTACCTCGCCCCGGGACCCATGGATGGAAGCATGCTCAGGGACGGACAGTACCTAGAGCAACGTCGGTTCCAGGGGAGACGCTATACCTCCAGAAAGTCGTTCGAGAACACAAACAGACAGGAAATTCACGAGCAGCGTTCCGAACGGTCAACTATGAGGTGTGGACGTCTACATTC
>JANDKE010001526.1:0-13959 GCA_027627275.1 Coprinellus aureogranulatus
ATATTAATTTCTGGTACATTGCCAACATACCTTACGCACATGGATCGCGTATAGGCCGCTTTCATGGGAAGGGAGGTATGACCACTGCCTTGTGGTGGTCGATGGTGTGTTTTCAATTCCCTATTCAACCTTACTTGGCGGTATTTCTCATTTCCTGCTTCATAGAAGAGTTGCCTCGTGCGCTAAGCCGCAACACCGCGCCATTACCTCGAGGCCCAAATAAGCGATCGGGACACCTTATGAAAAGGGCGGTACGCCAAGATGAAAAGTTGTTGCAGAGCCCTATCATGCCCACCGAGCGCGGAGGTCGAGTGTACCGGTACTGTCGCTGTGCTAGTCCGATCGGCTCACATATAGGGAGGCGAGGTGGTGTGCACCCCCTCAGACAACCATTCACCTTCCGACGTCCCAGCCTTCCCCCTTGTACCCTCTGAGAACGCACAGTAATGCTCACACCAAAATCAAGGAACGTTATAGGGGACTTCTTTGCCCCAACGCCTCTCGCTTCCTCTTCAGAATCCTACGACATTCGCGAACCGACACCCCTGACCCCAGGTGGAGAGGAAGGGTCGCCGCACCCCAGTGAAGGTAATACCACCGCACCACGGCTCGCCGATGTCAGTTTCCTGGCACTCACGGTCATCCTCCTCAGAAACGTCCATTCAAGCGGTCGAAAGTTTTTCTGATCCCTCTCCTACCTCGCCTGTCACTCCTACCCCAGCTGGCCTCGGGGGAACGCCTAGTCCGCGCCCTTCCGGCAATCAGGAGAGGCCTGCGGCTCTGCCGAACGTTAACGCCAGGTTCTACATAACGGAGATCCAGATAGAGCGCAACGACAGCGTCGAGGACGGGATGCCACCGTTGACCTTGACGGAGCTTTGCGTCATTGGGATACCGGGCCGAGAAGAAGGAGCGCTGTTTGCTCTTTCCGAAATCTGTTCGGGACGATGGGTGGTTGCAGAAAGTATCGCACTGTCCGTCCTTCCTTGTACACAAGTCCGCGTGGGAAACTGATGTGCCTTTGAAGTCCTGCACGAGGTGGAGGGAATCCATTGTGTCGTCAAGTGTAGCAAGGATGAGGATGTGTGTTTCTTCTACCTGGACCTCAAAAAGATTGGCGGGGGAAAGCAACCAGATCGCAGTAAGTATCTTAGTCTGGGACGGTGAACGATGCTCTGATTCGTACTTTCCTCAGGGGGTGGCGAACACATGCACTCCAGCGCGTCCAGTGGTGGAATGTGCATCGCCATCCGGTTCAAAATCGTTGACGTGGCACCGGAGATTGTCCTGCCAGCGATGGTAGGTTCATGTCTTACTGACAATGCGGAATTCAATAAGCTGAACTCTACGAGGTTGTTTCGGCATAGGTGGCGGTGGTCCGGAGGACGTATATTCTTCTGANGNNNCGTCGTTACCTTCTTGGGTCGCTGAAATGTTGGGAGTATTGCAGGAAGTCCTGCCGTATTTGCGAAGGAGATGGGGTGACTCACTAGCAGACGGTGAGTCATTTATTTGGGCGATTTGAGCGGATGACTAAGCTCATTCCTTGTATCGCTGCAGACCTCACCGCTTTGTGGGACTGTGCCTCAGAATCAATGCGCTTATTCAAGGCAACTGGGGATTTCACGCACTTAGAAGATGCGCATGCAGTGGTTAAAGCGACGCAGCAAGCCATGCGGGAGAGGCTACCAGGTGTGTGACTTTACAGAGAGATTACCCTGACATCTTACAAAGTTGGGTCTGCTACGTGCAGCTTGCTTCGGGTAAGCCTTTTCGTCAAAGCAGAAGAAGCTGTCAATTTACTAATGCATGCCGATGCATTGTCGGAGAGATTCAAAGTGACAGGAGATGTCGAATTGGCCGCTAAATCAATTGCACTGACTAAACAAGCGTTGCAGCTTGTGCCCGACGATCATGCGATGCTCCCAGAGGCGTTGCGCAGCCTCTCCGTCACCTTAGTCGGGCACTACCAGCACACAGGGGACCTCTCCGACTTAGCCGAGGCAATTTCGACACAGCGACGGGCGATCACGCTTACGCCTGATGACGACGATGACCTGCCTGGTGAACTCCACAACCTTGGCGGTCTGCTCACATATCGCTTCGCACGCACGGGCGAACCTTCTGACCTTGACGAGGGGCTATCTGCGCACCAGAGAGCGGTGCAGCTCGGCCCAGAGAATGACCCACTCCTCCCAAGTTGGCTGAATGGTGTTGCGAGTGCGTTCGACGACCGCTTCAAACTCACTGGTGACCTATCGGACCTGGATGAAGCGATCTCGGCGCAGCGAAGAGCGGTGAGCCTCACTCCCGAAGGCCATGAACGTCTGCCACAGAGGCTCAGTAACCTTGGCATGTACCTCGGGGTACGATACCACAGCACAAGCAATCCGGCCGACTTCACTGAAGCGATCTCTGCACAACAGAGATCGGTGCAGCTTACTCCGGATGGACATCCCGCTTTGCCGTCAATGTTGCAGGGCCTCGGGGCCTCGCTCTTGGTACGTTTTGTCCATACTTGTGACCCTTCCGACCTGGCCCAAGGAGTTTCGGCCCACGAGAGAGCAGTCGACCTTACTCCAGAGGGTCATGCAGATTACCCTAAGTGGCTCCTCGGCCTTGGCATGATCCTACGCATGCAGTATGTGCTGACAGGCAGCTGGGGAGTGTTGTGCAGAAGTCTGTCATTGCTTGGGCGTTCTGCGACCTGCACCTCTGGTGATCCAATGCCCAGGTTGATTGCAGCAAGGCAATGGGCCAACTTACTCACTGAACAAGATCCCCGGTCAACGGACATCCTGGTCGCTTTTGATGTTGCATTGGGCTTAGTTACTTTGATAGCCGGCCTGGAACAAACCGTGCAGGGTCGTCATTCGCAGCTTCAAGGTGTTGCCGGGATTGCCCTTGAGGCAGCGTCCGCTGCTTTCTCACTTGATCGTGCAGATAAGGCACTCGAGTGGCTGGAACAAGGTCGATGCCTCGTCTGGAATCAACTCAACAGCCTGCGGACACCACTCGACAGCCTGCGCTCACACGACCGACAGCTAGCAGACCGCATTACGAAGGTGTCCGCAAAACTCGAATATGCTGGGTCATCCCGTCAGCATGCTGGCAGCACCAATTCGCTGCAGCAGAAGTCCAGGCTGGAGGACGAAGCTCTCGAGCACATAAACCTCGCAAAAGAAAGGGAGGGTCTCCTCAAGGAGGTCAGGTCCAAGCCTGGCTTTGAGACTTTCCTCCAACCGCCGACTTCCGCCACCCTGCTTCAGCATCTGCCAGAATCGGGGGTGGTTGTCGTGATCAATATCGACAAGAAGCGTTGCGATGCGATTGCGCTCATGGCTGGACTCGACGAGCCCCTCCACATCCCCTTGCCCAACTTCTCCCTAGAGAAGGCAAAAAAATATCGCGAGAACCTGAAGCATCGCCTGAGCGCGAATCATCTTCGTGTACGAGACGCAGGAAGACCCGACCATGGGGTCGACTGCTCAGAGGAGAGAGCTGCAGGGCCATTCGGCTCAAGGAGAAGGGCTAATCGAGAAATGGCCGGGGTGCTTCACGGACTGTGGGTGGAGGTGGTAAAGCCAATCTTGGAGGCATTGGCTTTCACAGTGAGTGTCGTTTGAGGTTGAATGGTCCTGCAGACTGCCTAACAGTGCAACAGAAGCTCGAACCATCTTCCGACAAACCAGCACCCAGAATATGGTGGTGTCCCACAGGGCCCTTGTCGTTCCTGCCCCTTCACGCCGCAGGGATATACAGTGCGGGAGCGGCCGAGAATATCCTCGACTATGCTGTCTCCTCGTACACTCCGACTGTTACTTCCCTTACTGAACGCATCAAGGGAAACCGCCCTATCGACAAAGAGGTGTCTGGTCTATTCCTTACCTGCCAGCCGAATGCAACCGGCTGTACTCCTATCCCAGGGACAGCGATAGAAGTCAACGATATATCGTCCATGGCCAATGCAAAAGGAATTCAGGTTCTCAAGCTTGTTGGGACTGAGGTGTCCGGTCAGGATTGCGTCAAGCTCATGGAAGAATTTAGCAGCGTTCACCTAGCATGCCACGCCTCTCAGTATGCAGCGGAGCCACTCAAAAGTCGCTTCTCCTTCCACAACGATCGCCTGGAACTTTCAACTATCCTCCGAAGCAACCTCAAGAACGCCGACCTCGCGTTCCTATCCGCTTGCCAGACGAGCGTCGGGGAGGAAAAACTCGCCGACGAGGCTGTCCATCTCGCGGCAGGGATGCTTGCAGCTGGGTACCGTCGCGTCGTAGCTACGATGTGGTCGATCAACGACGTGTATGCGACCAAGCTTGCGAAGAGTTTTTACCGATATCTTTGGGACCACCCGACGGAAGCTTCGAGGGATGGTGGATTCGACGGGACCCTCTCGGCGTATAGCCCTGCACCACGCGATCCAGGAGCTGCGCCGGGAGCTAGGAAACGATTCGGAGGGGTCGCTTCTTACCTGGGTTCCGTTTCGTGCATTTCGGGTACTGATCCCCTCACTCTTGGTATTTGTGCGCTCGACTTTGTTTTCCTGATTCCCCGTTTTCGTGTTGTTACGCTCATGGCATTTCTCCTTTCATATAACTATGTGCCTGTAAACCTATGCCTTTCGTATTCTTTACTTCATCCTTTGCTTGCTATCATCATGTTTTGGCCCGTCTTCGACCTCTCCGTGTCTGGAACACTGCTGTTTCTCTCCTATTCGCCGACGGATGCGTATGTACTATATCACTGCAGTAGAAAAGAGGAGAAAGTAGATTTTATGTCCCTGTTGTACTGTACATTGTCGTTAGTGAAACACTTCTCTCTTCCCATTGTCCTCCCACTGTTCAAGCGTCCCTGCTTGCAAACTGGCGCTGTCGTGGAGCTACAAGTCCGGTTGCCCGTCAATGGGTTCGGTGAGTAATAGAGGCGTGACGCCCCTACGATTTCAGACTGTCGTATTCGCTGAACCGTGAATTTTCCATAGTAGTGCATGAGCAAGGGTCTTGCGGTCACGATCCCCGTCGTATCTTGGATTAGCCGTCCTTTAAGTCGCCCAAGTGAATCCTATCGACTACGCTCGCCCTTCTTCTCCCTTCACCAACGAACCCATAAGGCGAGCTGCCACTCCAACAACACCTCGTCCTTTCGCCCGGACTGGCGCTAACAATTCGGTACGGGTGCACCCCAGGTCCCCAGCACCATTCTTCCCTGTTGCTTGCAAAGTGGAGGGGTGTTGTGCTCTTCGGAATGCGTGCGTAGCGCCTAAGAGTGGCTTAGTAGCACGAAGTTTAAGGTCAGGCGGGGTACAAGTCTCGCATCTGGCACAGTGAGATGAGGGAGAGGGAGGAATGATGATGACTGCGTTGAGGTCGGCGAAGGGCTAGTCTCGGCTTAATCGGGAGAGGATGGGAAAGCCGAGACTAAGAGAGGGTCACGCCGTCACGGTAAACAACAACTTGTCCCTCCAGGCTCCAGCTCATCTGAACCACCCAAAGGACTGGAAAGCACAGCGAACGCCTTTCTGAAATTGGGACATTCAAGGTGTTTTGTTCAGTCGTGCGATCGAGCTTCAGGTCGTGGTTCAACGTTCAAGCTCGAGAGAAAGGGCAGAAGTTGGAGAGAAGGGTCGGCGAGACTACTCACCGGTTGCCACCTCCGATCTGGCATACAAGAATCGATTCTTATGAAGGTGGTATCAAGGTAGTATACCATGCAGGAATTCGAGCGGTTTAGGTCCATCCACTGGCAAAATCTAGATCACTGGCGCTCGCCCCGCGGCGTCGACAGTTTCGTCGACAGTCCTCCGTTCTCGTTTCGTCGAGCATCTAAATACAAGCGGTTCTCTCCTCTTCCTCAAACCAACGGCCTTATTGCGACACGACACACACCGACTCACGTAGACGACCGACGCCCTCGTCTATGCACCTATGCTCTGCCACATCTAGGCTATGTAAAACGAAGGCATAGCGACCCTGCGCCACCTGAATCTTCATTTCCCAGGTTGCCCGAGCCAATATGGTTGCAGTTCGTTCATTTACACTGCTGTTTAATGGAACGCTTCCTCATGCTGTGGAACAGGTATGTCCAGCTGATATGTACATGAGGCATCCACGCTGTACATTCTTTCGNAGGCGCTGTGCAATTCATACATAACTAGGACACAGTTCCGGAGTGTTCCACCCTCCTGACACCCCTCTTCTTGCTTGGTCGCCAATATCCCCTTCCCGAATCTTCATGCGCCTTCCGACCTGGACGCCACAGTCAAGCCCAATGGAGTCTCAACCAGCAGCGAACGGGTTTTCTGGGTCCACCAACACTTCCGTACAAAAGGCGAATTTCTACGCAGTAGGGCGGGACTTCATTGGCCCGACCTACNTTTGCCCTTGCCATCACTTCGCCGCTAACCAGCAGGAACAGTACGCCTCCGAAGAATTGAAAGAAGGGGATCCCGGCTACAAAGCTNCAGTACCTCCTTCACATCGGCCGCATAGACCAGGGAAGCTGCCCAAATACGGTGTCAAGCGGTTCTTTGGGTGGTTTCTTGGGTGCCTGTCATTNATTNCTCGTCCTGTGGAATNGGCTACCTCGGATTCGNACTATTCTGAGNCAACCACTTTCACAACATGCATAAGCCATTCCTCGTCGCCGGACATCTCACGAGAGGAGTTTCTCCGAGGCCTGCTAGATTGCTGTAACCTCACGACGGCCCAGACTTACGCCTGGGAAATGTGGCAAACGGGGAGGGGCTACGCACTCTTTTATCCAGGCCTGTCAGAGCCTTCCCCTAAGCAACTGGGCGCTTTACCCAGCNAGGGAGGCATCGCTGTAGGAGACGTTGTGACAATTAACTCGCAAGGGCAATGCACAGTCACGTTTAATATTTGGGACGACGAACCGGCCTTACAGCGCAGCNTCAGGTGTCTCGGCGGGACGTCTCTTCTATTACCGNCCAAGAATGTCACCACCCGTAAAGACATCATAAGAGGTAGCAGCATNGCAGAAGGCGCATCGTGCGAGGTCAACCACGACGAATNTAATTCAAGGTGGGTCCTCGAGTCCGGGTCGACCGTTTTAGAGCCTTCTGACGCAGGCACTAGAAAAATCGATTCGTTCGATTTCCGTTCGAGCCCCAATGCTACCAGGGGTGCTTTCCTAGCTGCAACATCGGACGCCGACTCGCGAAGAGCTTGTGGACTATACCCAATTGCGCAAATGGATAATCGAGCATGCGAAACTCATCTACATACATGCTAACAGCGTACGACAAATAGCCGCCGATGAATCTTTGTACATCGTCACGAGCTGCACCAAGACCGACAGCTGGGCACTAGCCGCGTTTAGGAAACCTCTTGGCTCTGCCCAGCTCATGCGTCTCAAAAACATGACAGGCAATCGTAATGGCGATCCCAGAACAAGCTACGCATGGAAGCACACGTGGGCCTCGTCCGAGGCCCGAGTCGGGTGGAGCGAACAACCCGGAGTGAAAGACCAGACACTATTCCTTCGCGGATTCAAAATCGACTTCTCGCCGCAGTTCCGCCAGCGAATGGACGATGAGCAACCCCCGTCTAGAATTTCTTCATCAGCCACACGGCCCTCTGAAAATACTCTCCATTCAGACCCCAACGGTGGTACTGGAGGGACCTGATGGAGATCGACCAGCGCAGCACGAAGGAAGGGGTGGATCGTCCAACTCTGAAGGATCTAGTGCAGGGTCTTCTCGGGGAAGAGACAACCGACCGCAAGAAGATTCGGATCGGAATGATACAACCTGCAACTCGACAAGTCGCGGTACCCACACCTTGAGCCGTGGAGTGACCGTGCAGTCCTTTCCATTTGCCTCGCGGAAAGTCAGTCCAAGTTTCTGCGTTCCGTTCTTTGCCGCGGAACTGACCACAGTTGACCAGTCTTGCCATCCCTCCGACGCGTTCAACAAGTATCTTCTTGCTATGGTCCGTCTATTTTCTTCGTCCCTTCCTGTATCAGCACCTTAAAGTGCATCTTCTTAGACTGGTGCCGATTTCGCACTCTGCCATGATGACCAGTGGCGGCTAGTCCTGGCGAACCTAAGTAGGCATTGGTCGTCCCGTCGATGAATCCCGTGACGTTGCTCACTTAAAGCCTCTCTTAGACGATCCACTCGACCTCATGAAAGTGGTTCTTGATGAACATGATATCGTTACCTACCACGGTGCGTCAGGACATGAGTGTCAACAGAGACCATCCGTAAATCATTTTCTGACTGGGCGGGCAGGGGTAGCTCTTTTGTCCCCGGAATCCTTGGACACTAATGACGTTGATTTAGAGAATAGGCGGTCGACCACTGAGTCGTCATTATCTGCTCACACCACGCCTACTCCACACCCTTCCGACGACCAGGAAAAGCCTGCAACTCGGCCGGACCTCAAAGGAAGGTTCTATCTGACAGACGCTGAGATAGAGCGCATTGGTAACGCCGAGGAGGGGATGTTGCCGTCGAGCTTGACGGAGCTTCGCGTTAGTTCAGCAGACGGTAAGTCACTCAATCTTCGAAAAGGTGGAGTGCGATGATCTGATTATGCGTAGCTCTTGACAGTATAGGTGGCAGCAGTCCGAATAACAGAAACTCCTCTGTGGATACGTCGTTACCTGCTCGTGTCGGTAAAACGTTGCAAGGTTGGCAGGAGGTCCTCCCTCTTTTGCGAAAGAAAGGGAGCCATTCACTGGCCGACGGTGAGTCGTTTGCTTCTGCGAGTAGAGCAGGGACTTATACGCATGCGTCCTACCGTGGCAGACGTCACGGCCATACTTGGCAGTGCCGCAGAATTAATGCGTTTATTTGAGGCAACCGGGGATTTTAGCCACTTAGAAGATGCAGATGAAATCATACGAGTGGGCGCGCGGGCCGTGCAGGAGAGGCTAACAGGTATGTGTGACTTCGTGGAGATTTAAGTCTGGCATTTATGATCTTGCTTTAGAAACAACCGTCTCCGAAGAAGCTGCTGCCTTGCACGAAAGAGGAGTGGAGTTGTGGGAGCGGTTCCAGGTGACGGGAGACCCCGAATTGGTCGACGAAGCAATTGCAGTGAGGAAACGAGAGTTGCAGCTTGTGCCCGAAGATCATAAATCCTTTCCGGGAATATTGCACCACCTCTCTTGCTCCTTAGTGGATCGCTACAAGCACACTGGGGACATCTCACACTTGGCCGAGGCAATTTCAACACAACGGAGAGCGATCACGCTTACACCTGATGGCTTCGAGGATCTGCCTAATAGCCTCCACACCCTTGGCATTCTGCTCAGAAATCGCTACACACACACGGGTGAACCTTCTGACCTTGACGAGGGGTTATCTGCTCATCAGAGAGCGATACAGCTCGGCCCGGACGATGACCTACGCCTACCAGGTTGGCTAAATGGTCTTGGAGATGCAATTCACGATCGCTTCGTTCTCACTGGTGACCTGTCATACCTCGATGAAGCAATCTCGGTGCTGCGAAGAGTGGTGAGCCTCACTGCCGACGGCCAAGAACGTCTGTCAAGGTATCTCAACAACCTCGGTAGCTATCTTGGGGAGCGATACGACACCACTGGCAATCTGCCCGACCTCAACGAGGCGATATCTGCACAACAGAGATCGGTGCAGCTCACACCAGATGGACATCCTGAGTTGCCTTCTCGGTTCAGCAACCTCGGGTGCTTGCTCATGGACCGTTTCCCTCATACTCGTGACCCTTCCGACATTGCCCAAGGGCTTTCGGCCCAGGAAAGAGCGGTCGACCTCACTCCAGGGGGTCATGCAGATCTCCCCATGTTCCTCTTCAACCTTGGGACCAGCCTGCACACACAGCATTCGGTGACGGGCAGCTGGGAAGCGTTGAGCAGAAGCCTTTCATCGTACAGGCTTGCTGCAACCTGCACCTCTGGCGCTCCGAAAATCAGGCTGAAAGCAGCAAAGAAATGGGTCAACTTACTTGGCCAGCACGATCCCCGGTCAACTGACATCCTGGCCGCTCTTGGCGTTGCATTGGGCTTGGTTTCTTTGATCAGTGGCCTGGAGCAAACCGTGCAGGGTCGTCATTCACAGCTTCGAGATGTTTCTGGCATGAGCCTCGAGGCAGCAGCAGCCGCCTTTATACTTGGTTATCCAGACAAGGCTCTTGAGTTTCTGGAGCAAGGACGATGTCTTGTCTGGAATCAGTTCAACAGCCTGCGGACACCGCTCGACACCCTGCGTATGCACGATCGACAGCTAGCGGAACGCATTAGGAAGGTGTCCGCACAGCTCGAACATGCAGGATCGTCCCGCCAACATTCGAGCAGTGGAACGTCGCTCCAGGAGAAATGTAGGCTGGAAGACGAAGCTCTGGAGCACGTGAACCTCGCAAAACAGTGGGACAGTCTTCTCCGGGAAGTAAGGTCCAAGCCTGGCTTCGAAACTTTCCTCCGACCGCCGACTTCCGCCACCCTGCTGCAGCATCTGCCGGAGTCGGGGGTGGTGTTGTTATCAACATTGACAAGAAGCGCTGCGACGCTATTGCGCTTATGGCTGGACTCGACGAGCCTCTACACATCCCGCTGCCCAACTTCTCCTGGGAAAAGGCGGAGAAACATTGCCAGGACTTGGGGCATCGCCTGCAAGCGGATGGTCTCCGTATGCGGAAGAAACCAAAGCAGGGGCAGGTCACGAGCTCGCCTGCAAAAAAACCAGAGGTTCCTGTCTTGCGGAACGTGCTACGGGGTCTATGGGTTGACGTCGTGAAACCAATCCTGGAAGGTGTGGCATATGTGGTGAGTATTGTCCGTTCATGATCCCCTTCCTTTCTGATATTTTCGAAGAAAATGGACTCGACACGCGAAGGTCCCACGCCAAGAATCTGGTGGTGCCCGACAGGCCCTCTTTCCTTCCTCCCCCTTCACGCAGCGGGAATCTACGAAGGTTCATTGCCTGAGAACGTCCTCGACTATGCCGTCTCTTCCTACACGCCCACCGTCACCTCACTCGCAGACCGCATCAAGAACCGATGTCCCATCCCCAAGTCTGCGTCAGGCCTATTCCTGACGTGCCAACCAAACGGAATTCCGCACTCTCCTATTCCTGGAACGGTGGAAGAAGTCGACTCCATTCTAGGCAAGGCTATGGAGAAGAAGGTCAGGGTCTTGAAGCTTGCCGGAAGCGAGGTGTCTGGCGAAGACTGCCTCAAACATATGGAAGAGTACAGCAGCGTCCACTTGGCATGTCATGCCTCACAGGATACAATCCAGCCACTCCAAAGCCGATTCTTCTTCCACGAAGGCTCGCTGGAACTCTCAACCATCCTCAAGCGCAATATGCGCAACGCCGACCTCGCCTTTCTCTCCGCCTGCAAGACGAGCGTCGGGGAGGAGAAGCTTGCTGATGAAGCAGTACACCTCGCGGCTGGGATGCTGGCAGCCGGGTATCGTCGGGTCATCGCTACGATGTGGTCTATCAATGACGAGCAGGCGACTAAGGTGGCGAAGAGCTTTTATCAATACCTCTGGGAGCACCCGACGGATGCTTCGCGGGAAGGTGGATTCGATGGGACGCTCTCGGCGTACGCTCTGCACCATGCTATCCAAGAGCTGCGTCGGGAGCTAGGCGATTCGGACGACTCGATTCTTGCTTGGGCTCCTTTCATTCACTATGGATACTGATATTTCTCCCTTTCGTTGTTCCCCATTTCCGTATCATTTCCTGGTCGTTAACGCTGTTCCAACTTCCCTTTTGTGCTTAGGGTCCTTCTATGCGAAGGCGATAATTATGGTAGCAAAGCATGTATTATCCATCTGGATTTTATACTAGTACCGTACAACGAGGTTACATAGACGTGCAGTATTGAACTGTGTCGACAGAAGGCGTGGATCGACAAGGGCAGATACTTGGATACGCGTCAGCATCCAGAAGTTGCCGAGGTTGGTCCACCCCTACGGGGGTCCTCATCCTGTCACTGTGCCACGCCTGGTACTGACATATGCATGGGGTGACAGCGCTTGTAGGGCCTGATGGAAATGGTCGAGGGGAGAGCCTCGAGCTTTAAAACTCGGGGTGTTGAACGATTGGACGCGGGTCAACAGCCATTCCAGGGAGCCGGCGGTGACCGAAAGAGATTTAAGGGCACCCGTGCCCTTATAATCGAGCACGCTCTACGATTGTGCCTGCGGACAGTACGAGTGCACGACGGGAGTTTGGGAAGAGGGTGATTGACGCTGGTGTTTGGATTCAGACCGGCGTATTGCATCCGGAAGACAAACACAGGCATCAGCAAATCAGTAATTTTGGCTTTCCACCCGTTTTCCGCTCATCCAACACCAAGGAGAGAGGACGAGATGGCTAGCACGGACATCCCGCCAAAGATTAAGATTGTAAGTCACCCCTCGATTACAGCCATTTCGTTAAGCGGGCAAGCTTATCCTGACTCTAGCTTTCCTATCTCCTCCCTTCCTGACATCCTCCCTTGCCCCAATCCCTTCTACTCTCCTCCGTGCACGCTCCTCCTCTGTGTAAATGGTCGTGGACTATGGCAGCTCCCAGGGGCCGCTCCAGATCTCTCCGCTGCCACATTCCAGATCTACGATGAGTCACATACGATGGGGAATTCTCTCAGGTGGATGCTCATGAAGAACCCCATGGTGGAGTTCTGTGGTTACTCGCGCGTCTCCCTTCTCTGCGTCTTCACCTTCGTAACTAACCCAAGCTCTTTTCGCAGAAACCCCCACCCCTCCGAAAACGTGATCAACCTTCGCATCCAAATGTTCGACGCCCTCTCCGCACTCGACGCTCTCCTCAAAGCCCTCGGCGACCTGGACGACCTCGTCGTTTCCGTACAAGACAAGTATAATGCAAGTTTGCAGGCTGGGAAGTTTGAGCGGTGGGAGGAGAGGAGATAGTGGGAAGTGTGTCTTGACGATGAACGGCGAAATCAGCGGGAAGATATGATAGCTAGGTGGAAGACCTTGCGCACTCTCCCACCACAAGCGGCAATGAAAAGGCGCTCCCATGCGCAACGCGATCGTAGCGGCCCCCAAACGCCATTTCGGTCATCCTGTGGGCTGCCGCACGAGTGTATCAGCAATGCGTTTGAGCTCAAGTCGTGCACGAGATCCAGCGGCATTTGCGAACAAAAATGTACAGTACAACGGCGAGCATAATATCTACTTGCGAGCACACTAATCTAGTGCGTACACAACCATCTTGGGAATGGATATTCGTCAGATCGAAGACGGGCCAAGACACGATGATGGGCAGTAAGTAACGGAGCGAAGAGAACTGAATGCATAGAGGTACGAAGACGTAGCTATAGGGAAACCGAACGCAAAAGACCATAGTGCAGCAAAAACGTCGAACTTAGGAAACGAAGTCAGGGTCAGGCGTGTAGATAACCAAGTTAGAAGGAGAGAGAGAGAGAGAGAAATTTCAGTATCCAAAGTGTACGAAAGGAACCCATACAAGGAGCGACCTCTCCGAATTGTTTCCTAGGTCCTGACGCAGCTCCCGGATCGCGTGGTGCAATGCATACGCCGAGAGCGACCCGTCGAATCCACCGGCCCTCGAAACATCCGTCGGGTGGTCCCAAAGGTACTGGTAAAAGCTCTTTGCAACCTTGGGCGCATGTTCGTCATTGATGGACCACATCGTAGCGACCACTCGACGATAGCCTGCTGCAAGCATCCCAGCCGCAAGATGAACTGCTTCATCAGCAAGCTTTTCTTCCCCAACGCTCGTCTGACAAGCAGAGAGGAATGCCCTGATCAAGAAATGGTCACTGGAATCGGTTACCCAGTCAAGAATCTCGTATAGGTGCATCAACCCGATGATTGCGCTGCCACTCCCTATCTCCCCATTGAGGCCAGTGCAGACCAACTGAGTCAAGCATTCAGAGAAGGCTACCAACGCGCCGTTCTTCAAGATGACTGGAAATCCTACTGCCCCACCACCCGCTTCAGATGTACGGGTCATGA
>JANDKE010001527.1:0-13954 GCA_027627275.1 Coprinellus aureogranulatus
GTAAGGTTGCAGGAGGTTCCTCAACCAGGGCAGCGGCCGTGGGAGTGGGGGAGCCGTCAGCCGAGGTAGGCGAGGCCGGAGAAGTCTTGATTGTCTCGATAGCCTCGTCAAACAGCGCGAGCACTTCCGCATAGTGCTCATCACGGCGAGCGTGCAGGGTTTTCAGTGGATCCGCATCCACAGACTGCCCCCGCGTAGCTTTATATAAAAGCGCCGTCTTCGTACTCCTGACCTGGGAGACCCATCTCCGGTACTTCTTGAACAAAGCACCACAGACGTCCCCCCAAGTGCCCTCGACAAGGCGCAGAGCACGACCCCCAACCTTTCCCATCGAGAACACCAAGCTCTTCCTCCCGCTAGCGGTACTAGGACAGTCGTCTGCCCATTCCCAAACGAGGGAGGGACCCTCTTCTTTGTCAGGGACACGGGTTCCATCGGGGCGAAAGCGGAGGAAGACGTATGCGAGGAGATAGAAGAATGATTCAAGGTCGTCGAGGTAGTCGTGTGCTCTGACACCACGACGGGGGTTGTGGCTGTTGAGAACCGATAGCGATTGGAAGATGCGAGTACCCTGAGAGGATGTCAGAATACACTGCGACGCCTGGGAGTGATAACGGAAAGAGGACTCACAGTGTTGAAGTCAGCAGCCACCGTTGGGCAACTGGGAGTGGCTCTAAATGCCATATCCAAGTCAATGAGGATGCCTCGATCACCATCTGGAGCGTCTTCTTCGCCCAGCAGAATGTTGTGAGGCGAAACGTCACGATGGAGGATCCGTATATCGTCGTCAACTAGCCGCTGGTGGCCTAAAGACGGATGTCGGCGCCGACAAGGGCAGAAAAAGGATCTTACTTACCAGCAATAGAGTCTCGGATAGCACACAAGAGCTGAAGTACCGACTGAAAGAATTCAAGCGGCTTTCCGTACGACCTCATCACCACGCGCTCGAACACACGGTTTTGGAATCGCCCTGCTGTACTGGGGCACCTCATTGCCTTCGTCTGCCCACGATCCTCTTCGCAGGATACCATCTGCACAACACCACGTACGCCCTTGACCAGCTTGAGTAGCTCATGCTCTGCGTGACGGTCGTCTGGCCTCCAAGAATCTTTCACTACGAGTTCTTCCAATGTCCCCGGATCTCTCACTCGCCAGCACGTCGTTGCTCGCCCTCGGATGGGATCCCGAGGTATGGGTATCTCCTCGATGATAGGGTAGGTCCTGCGTTTCCCATTCTTGCCAGTCGTGGTCAGTGTCCCTTGGTCCTTCCTTCCGTCGACAATGGTCCACCCGACGCTGTCATCTATACCAAGGTCACGTTCGTCAACGGAGGACAAGCCGGCGACCAGGCGGACCAGGGTCGCAGGATGTTGATGAATGTCTAAGGGTGGGGTAATCTGCGGTCCGGAGCGGTCGAAGTGGACGAGACGGGCATGTTTCTCGGTCAGAATGAGCGAGCGGACGTGGTAGCGGTTATGTTGAGCATTGAAAAGACGACTGAAGAAACAAGGTCGGTTAGGGTCATCTCTCAACAACGGGTTAGTGCGCACCGGGCGTAATACTCCATCTCTTCCAGCTCCTCCTTCTCACTACCCAGCTCTGGCTCCAGTTTGACGGAAAAGTAGGTAGCCATTCTGCCAAACCCTATCAACGTCGACTGCTCCTGAGAGGCTTCTTCGGTTCTTCGAGGATTGGGGGCTTCAAATGAAGGTCCGGCGGCTCGAACCACAACGACCGGGCAGAGACGATATCCCCTGTCGTTCTTCCCTTGACAGGTTGGTATGTCTTGAGTGTTTACGACTTCCCTCTCCACTCCTAGCCTAGCGGGTTTCACGAAGCGTCGGACAACGGAAGAGAGGACCTTGAACACGGCGTTCACCAGTTCCTCGGTCTTCGTAGGCGCAGCTGGTATTGACCATCTGGTCTCCACCGTGTCATAAGTATCACTCTCCTTCAAGAAACCACCAATTTCCTCCTCTTCCGCGGTTTCTCGGTAAAGACTATGCACGTAGTCGCTGCTCGTCGTCGTGAAGCGTGGGGTGTCGGTGGAGGCACTCAGCTTTGGATCTTCCAGGGCGCCAATCACCAAAGAGCTGCGGAAGTCAGGCGAGGATGATTGTGGTACAGGAAAGAAAGATATTCTATCGTTCTTTTGATACTTGCAGTCTGAATCTCCACCATGCCGCTGGCGGAGGCGAAGTTCGTACAGACTGAACGAAGATAAACGATTCCAAAGAAGTTCGAGACTTCGAGCTATGGTTCATGAGGTCGAATCATTGGTGGAAGAACGACGAGTGGGGGTATCTAAATGGGTGGTATACTATCGAAGAAAGTTGACATTGGCTGTTGGAAGTATGACGTCGAAAGATGGTACGACCGTTGAAGGCCAGGGGAAGAACTCAAAAATGTAAAAGCTAAAATGAAGAGTGAAAGTCGTGGCAAAGGGTAGACAGGGAAATCCAATACGGCAAGGCGTTCGGGCGGGGGGTGATACTGCTCAACGTGAGTGTTTGGTTCGACGCCCAGTTTTTGCGCGCTTGACTTTTGGAGGAGCTTGAGCCTCCTGGGAATCATCTTCGCATTGTCGTTGAAGAGGCCTACACCACGCCACTGGTCGACATAACGCCCTAGGATATGTGAGCAGGTCAAGCACTGTGTAGAAATATAGACACATACTGTCTTGGCGGCCTCCGTCCGAGCTGGACGTATCATCGGAATCGGAATATCCTCCGCCGTGGTAGTCCCTGGTTGGGACAGGTAGATCTGCGAACCAGAATCAGGACATGGGCTCGAGTACAGGACAGTGTCACTTACCATCTCCCCCACCAATGTTGAATGCACCAATCAGGTCGCTGTCACCGTTGGCGACCCCAACTGCAACCTGCTGGAGGTAGCGCTTCACCGCGTTAAATCCAAGATTACCCCCAATATTCCGTTGGTTGACTTCTTTGGTGATAACGTCTTCGGAGTCTGGAAACAGCAGAGACGCCTTTCCTTGGGAAGAATCGTCACTAGGGAGCGAAGGCGTACCTTCAGGGGGGTTATCTAACGTTTCAATATACGACGCATGCTAGGGTGGGCACTACTTACCGCTGCGGTCTTCGTGAATGGCGCTCAGTGGGTTGTGTGACTGAGATTTGGGCGTAAGGGGGGAATCCAGTGAGTAATCCGATTCCGCGACACTGCTGTCGGCCATCCATTCTGTTGGTGCCGTGCCTCAGTCCTTGGTCGAACGTCACGAGAAGGCAACTCACTAGCCGGAGGTACGCGCTTTCGTCTGCCAGGGGTATGCGAGCGAAGCTCTTAACTGAGCCACAGAGTATTATCTGAATGATAAGACGCACCCTGTCATTAACTGGTGGGAGTACAAGAGCCTTTCAGTGAGGCTGTGTATGTTTCTGGGCGACCATATGTGCCGGACGACGCCCACCGTGCCTTGCTGGTCGTCATCCTCGTCGGTGTCGCCAGTCACGTCGATGTACGTTATGCTATTATCGACGTTGTCTAAGTTGAAGGCGCCAACATAGACGCCTTTGCAGCCTTCAAACATCGACTGCATCGACTGGATCGCGGCTTAGCGAGGGTGCGGCGAAGGGGCCGGGCGAGGAGCGAGGGGTGTGGTGGGAGAGAGGAGGATAAAGTGATCGTGCGGAGAAACCGCCTCCTTACTAGTAGTATATCGTGGGTCGGTGTTTATAGACACGAGGCCGGGTTGAATAACAACGATGTTTTGCAATGCTTGGCAGGGACCCCGCTTGCGTATCTACCTTTGTTGGATTCCCTTACGACGTGGGATTCGAACGTAAATTGGCCTCGGGTCGGATGAAATTGGCCGAAAACTCACCGATTCGGGTGCACGTTCAGAGGATATACGATGCTTGGTGTTTGGAACGCGCATCGGATCATAACCGCCAACAGCGCGGCTACGCCGCAATGCCCGCTACTCCATACACTTTTTATATGAACTACTCGTGTTAAATACAACAAAATGAACAACAACCTAGGGAATTCACCAGAGATTGCGCCCGTGGGATCGCGGGCATGAGGATTCAGAGAATTTGGGAAGAGCAAACGCAGGGCTCACTGAACGAAGTTGAGGAACTCTTGAATATGTGGAGGAGAGTTTCTATCAAGATCCCCATTCCACATTGAAACTGGTGACCTCTGCGGTCCGATACAGGCATGGGTAATGTTGTCGATGCTGTAAGCGTGGTCCTTCGCTGCATCGTATGTGTTGCAAACTTGCAAAAGTCCTCATGAGTCGAAGAACATGATGCCATACGCCGTAAACATTTGGTCAACTGGTAGCAGAGATCGATGGGTGGAAAATTCTGATAGTTTTCATCCTGGACACTTGCTTCCAAGAATTGCAGGAGCGTGAATTCGAGGGCGAGTGAGGCATAAGGGCGACGGTGGTGATGAAGAAGACCGCATATTTCGAGCGGCAAGGGAAAGACTGGTCTAAGTATTCACCTCGCTTCAATGAAGTCTTCAGGCCTACCAACCCAAACTTGAAAGCCAAGCATGAAGGAATCAATATTACTGCCTTCAGTAAGGCGGACTTTGCGGAGTGTCGAGAAGCGAGAGCATGTACGAGACGCCATGGCGGCTGGATGTGTAACGCGCAAACGCGAAATACAAATAGGAGAAACACGTCCAGGACAGACCCTTGATATTTGATTTCCTCTAATCGGCAGACAAAAAGGATGGTACATGCGATGAAGGTCAAAGGAAAGCAATGTAGGTGATCCCCGAGGGTCACAAGGGTCCAGGGAAATGGACAACTCGAGATCATCAGTCCGATTTGGGCACCGTGATGGGTGACAATAATGGACGACTGCACCTAAAGTATGAGTGGGACCTGAACCTCGAAACGCAGACATCAATCAGCCCATACGCCGTCGCGTTCTACCTTGTGAGCGGCGTACGATTTCATGCTACCGGTTTGGCGAAGATCATGATTGACTTCACCAAAACCTACATGAGCAAAAAGGACAGCATCCACTTCAATATCGTCTACAGGTTTGCAGATCGCGGAGTCAACAGGTTGCTTTTCCTGGGTTCAGGTCTGATGCCTGCGTCAACAGAGGCGGGCGGCGAACCCGACGAAAATCGAAGGAACGGCGCATAAGAAGGGCGGGGACAGAACATGAAGCGATGTGGGTATGACAGTCCTTCCCTTGATACTCGAGTGTCCGGGTGATAGCGTTTATGAAGGCGATGCTTCGATTAATCGAATACACGGCATGACGAAGGGACAGAACTGGACGATGAAGAGGACCNTGCAGAAGGTTTCAGGGAGAAACTGGGGGTTTATTTACACCGAGTAAGTTGAGTGAATCCTGAGTAGCGTAGGAGTNGGTGCTACGCNCACTACGTTGAGTTGGAGGGGTGTACCNGCCTCCAAGGTCTCCCCTGTCTCACGTCAATTTCGATACGGGACGGTGCGCGCGTCTAGGCAACGGTCTACTGTAATATGTCCCTCTTATTTTAAAATTATGTCGCGATTTTGTTTGCTCATGTTTACGCACTCTGCGCTCTTGGACCTACCCTCTCTTCCTATTCAATTTGTCACTCCCGTCTGGGCTGTGATATCCCCGAAGCGAAGCGGACCGGGAATGGGCCGGTCTCGTGTTGTGAACACCTGGCTCCTTGTCTCTTCCTCCCTGCTCTTGTGAGGCAAGAGAGATACAGAAGAGAACGGAACGCATACAATACAGCGTGCACTATACCAGGGAAGTTCTAATCGACAGGTGGAGATGCCATAAGCCCGAGCTAAGAGATGAGTACAGAGGATCCTTGGTCTTCACCTTCCGCCCATGGAGCGCCGGTAACTTATCTATACACTCGTTGGTGCCGTGGGATGAAGGACAGGCCGGGTTCGTCACACGTCGAGGAGCTCGGATTCGGAAAGGCAGTCCGAGCTAATGAGATCATCTCGTCATATATCCTATCAACAAGCTACCGATGCAACGGGGCGACCGCAAGTTCTGGGTCAGGGAGAGATCTACGAGTGTGAGCCCCCTGAAACTGTGTTCGAAGGCTAGGCAACGACATGAGGGTTGGGTCTAACCTAGGAGCCAGCCGCCAGATCCGGGGTCAGAGGGATGTCCAGTTCCCCTGAGATGTTGATGAATAATTTTGAAAGAAAGACTCCAAGAATGAGATTTGAAGTGGTTTCGCAGGTGAGCCTTGAATGCTAGGGGGCACAGTAAGTCCTGACTGACCCTTCTCCCTGTGCGGTGATCTTGTGCTATCTACGGATGAGATGATTCATTTCGCTGACTGCCGTCTTATAACAATAAGAATCAGATTCGGGTTCTTCTGCGGACCGGCGATCTGGTCGGGCGGCCCATGCCGGGAAGGCACGTCCGTGTTTCAGCGCACTATCCTACCCTCGTGCACACCTCATGTCCCGGCACCCCCGGAGTTGCACGTTCAGCACCACCGCCTTTGCTCTTGCCCACTCCTGCACTGTAGAACTCTTGATCCATCTCTTGGCCGATGTCCCTCGGATCCAAAGGTGACAACCGTCCACGGAAATGGGATCGGTTGTTCAAATTTCTCAAAAAGCCTCTCTCTCGCGATCGGTCTATTTCGAACAGGGGCCAGCGTGACACTACCGATGGGGCGAACAATGTGCGTCAATCGTCAGTAGTGGAGAGTGGGATCCGCGTCCAACACTACGGGCACAACTGTAACTTTACCCTCACTTGCCATATCCTCTCACTCATCTGACACAATAGTCAATGCCATGAACACTTGGAACGGTCCTGTCAACAACATGAAGAACATTAAGCATGCACATATTCATTTGAGCGATGGTGGTGCGTGGACACGCCCTTAGGATTGTCGTGAAGCTTACACCTCAACAGGTTTGGACACTCTTTCATGGAATAGCCTGCCGAGGCAACAAGATCACACGGGCGGCCAGCAAAACGAATATCTGGAGGGGAGTAGAGAAGACGACGTGCAGAATATTCTGCAATGGATTAATGATGCCCCCCGTGAGGAGTTGGCATTGTGGATTCACGGCGGGGCGGGCATCGGGAAGTCCACGCTCGCTCGCCATCTCACTCACCTCCTTCGACAACGTGACCAGCTTGCAGCTTCAGTTCTTCTCAATTCTGTTCCCAGCGATGCTCGAAGTCCAGAGAGCGTGGTAAAGGTCATGGCTCGCGAAATGGGAACAATTCACCGTGGAACTATACCCTTCATACTCTCCGCAATCAGCTCTTGCCACAGTTCGCCCTTCAGAGACTATCTCAAGAAGTACCTTTGCGACCCGTCGCGTTCCCTGCAACTACAAGGCTCTGCAATATTTATTCTTGATGCAATCGACGAATGGGAGTGCTGCGAGACGTTTGTAAAGGAACTGGAATCGATCACAGCCTCATCCGCCACACTGAAATTCATCCTTCTCGGTCGTTCTGATCCACGAACACGTGGATACGAAGGACATTGGATACGCTCCTATCAGCTGGCTCCTGTCTCAAGAACCACTATGAAGTGCTACATCATGAAAGAACTTGTTTCTGTGAAGTGGGACTTCGGCCGGATGCCCTCCTTGAATCAGATTTCCAAGCTTGCTGAACTCGCCGACGGGCTGTTTATATGGGCCAAAATAGTATGCTCCCTCTTGAAGAAAAGGCTCAGTCGCTTCTCTCCGAGCGAAACTTTGGAAGCGATCATCCATTCACGCCGAAGCGTCGCAGAAGAGGGAGGTCTGTATGGGCTCTATCATCAAGCGATTGTTTGGCTTTTCCCCACTCCCGATGACCGGTACCTCCTACGACAGTATTTTGGAGCTGCCATCGTCCTGCAAGAGCCTCTATCGGTGGAAGCATTCTCAGCTTTGACCAAGCTGCCCATTCGCGCTGTCCAGAGTGTCAGAGCAGAACTGACCGCATTTCAAATCCGATACCCAGTGGATGAAAAAATTCTGCAAATCCATCCTGCTGAGGCACTATTCCATCGCTCATTCCTCGAATGTTGCCAATCCTTGCCGAGGCCACCAGAGTTTCCCTTGCATATATCCGCGGCTGAAGCACATTCTCAACTCGCAGAATCCTGCCTCAAGGAACTTCAAACATTTCTTCCCAGCACCCACCGGCTCAAGCATACCGACCTGTCTGCGCGACAGAAGTATGCGATCAAACATATGCCATTGCACGTCCACAGGGGCACTCCTTCTGTCGAACCACAGTCTGAAGCTGAGTGGAAGCAGACACCACACTCCTCTCTTCTGCAGGACATGTCTATTCCATCACTTGTGGAGTGGGGGCGCCTCTTAATCGCTTTGGTGCAACCGAGTGGCTCGGCAAGGGATTGCAACATTCCGGGAGGATGTAGAGGGCGTTTGATGGCGGATGTTGCAGCGAGATTGGGGGAAGGACCTGATGATACCCTGCCAGTGCAGATCTCCTGCCTGGAGGTTGCTGTTCGGCTCGATCCTTGCAATTCACACAGCTGGTGTGAACTTGGATGGGCCTATAGGTCTCTTGCAACATCTGCAAGATCAAGAGATGTGTGCGATCGAGCTGTGCAATCTTGTCAGAATGCTTTGAAGATTGATGGTCCATCCAACCCGGACAAAGGGTTCATGTTGTTCAGACTGGGAACTGCACTCGATGATCGGCATGATTACTTTGGGAGAGTCCACGATATGGAAGAGGCGATAACAGTTCTTCGCAGCTCGCTGGATGCGTGCCAGCTAGGTCACCCAAGCAACGAGGACTGTCTCAATAACCTCGCAGCTGCACTATCCAAAACGGGGACTATCAGCGACATGCAGGAATCTATCTGCCTGATACGCCGGGTGCTCGAACTCCAACCTCCAGGGCATGCAGACCGTCAACTGTCTCTCACCAACCTTGCGGGCTTGCTCAACAGGATGGGCTCTTCTAGTGACCTCCGAGAGTCTGTCATCCTACTCCGCGAAGCACTCGAACTCGGCCATCCAGAGTGTCCAGAACGTAACAACACTCTCCACGAACTCGCGTATGCGCTCTCCAAGACAGGTCGTCCCAACGACCTGCGGGAATCGATCAGCCTGCTTCAAAAAGTCCTGAAACGCCGGCCTCCAGGACATCCAGAACGTGAAGCCACTCTCAACAACCTTGCGGGCGCGCTTTCCATGACAGGAAATCCCATCGACCTCCAAGAATCTATTCAACTGTATCGAGAAGCGCTCGAGCTCCACACACCGGAACACCCAGAGCGTGACATCACCCTTCACAATCTCGGACGCTCCCTTTCCAAAACGGGTGTTGAGGGCGACCTCCAGGAATCGGTCAGCTTGCTTCGCGAGGCGCTGGAGCTCCAACCTCCAGGCCATCGAAGGCGTTGCACCACCCTTAACAAGCTCGCAAACTCGCTTTACAAGACGGGATCTGTCGAAAACCTGAGGGAGTCCATTCCCCTGTATCGAGAAGCACTAGAACTTCGCCCGCCAGGACATCCGAGGCGTGCAATCCATCTCGAAAGTCTAGCAAAAGCACTTGCCAAGACAGGTTCTCCGGATGACAAACAGGAAGCGACCCGCCTGCGCCAGGAAGCACGGAAGCTCTAGCTGCCATTGGGAGCCTGCTGTTCTCAGTTTCTGTATCAACACTTCAAAGTTGAGCGTACTTCGACCATTCTGCTTTCGTACCACCTGCCCCGTCAGCATCCAATAATGTATCCACACCATACCCTGCTTACTTACTTTATATTGCCTAGTTACCTAACTACAAATGCCGTACCCCGGACGGTCGTCGTTCTCGTAGAGTCACTCCATGTACACAATGCCGTTGTAGATACGTAGGATCATGCTTGAGCCCTCTTGGGCTGAAGTCACCGACACACCATACGTACGCAACATATTAGCTAGGATACGCAGTCAATACTAGTACTATCCTCGACGAGGGGAGAAACAGGCGACGAAGTCAATTTCGATTCAGCTGAGGCAGCATCTGGGACCGACACCTATTAATCTCACGCGGGAGGTTCCCCTTCTGGTGTGACCTTGGGATAGCGCTCCGCTAAGTGCTATAATGCAACACTTGTTGCTGTCGTTCTACGCTTGGTAGCTCAGCCTGGGCGATATATTACGTCAATACCCCTGTTAGTCAGTCTAAGGGCTTGTTCTGGAACGAAGCTCCCCCGTGAGTATACTACCTATGTACAGCTTCATCCGATCGTGTAGGGCGTGACTACCTCGGCGGCTGATGGTGACGAAGGAGAGTACGAACACTAGATTCGCGGGTTATAGTAGGTAAATCGAGTGAAATAATGCGCTGTGCATCCCACGGCAGATGTCCTCGAGTTCATCCCTACTGATCAAAGCTGTAATATTGACCTCCTCATCACAAAACACGAGCTTCCTCGAGTAAACAAGTGTAATGTTCAGGGGGAAAGAGTGAACCTGGGATCGCAATCCCGTTCCGAATGAGGCACGAGGGCGCGCTCAGCGAGAGTGGCCAGACCTACTCAGCTTAATCTCAGTCATACTAGCGGAATGAATGATGGTAAGCGACAGAATAACAAACGTACAGATTCTGGGCGAGAGGGTTTCCTCCCTGATGAAAGAACCATCGTTACAAAGTCGAGGGAGACACACCCTCGAAGTCGGATTGCATTATGTTTGTTCGCCAGCCGGGCGGATCTGTTGTGAGGTTCAATGCATCGATACCTTCATTCACTCCGGCGCTACCGGCGACAGAGAGCAGAGACCCGACCGATGATTGTCAATGGGTCAATCGAGACTTGAGGATTCGTGAACATAATGACGGAGTAAGATCTATGTCCAGATGTCTCCGTTTACTTATGGTATGTTACGGCCGCCTGAAGGAAAGAATTGTAGCCAACGGCCTGCAGAACAAGGTCGGTTCAAAGTTGTAACACTGCGCTTCATTGTCCTGGGTTGGCGAACTGGTAATCTTAAAGAGGGCGCCTTCGTGATTGTTAAGCTATCAGGCGGTAACGGGGGTACCAGGCCTAAACGTGAATGGCGTTGAGTTTGAGCACCGTAGTCACGGTGGGTCTTTTCAAACCAGCACCGTCCGTAAAGCTGCAATAAAGCTGGTTCGCCATAGATATGGGTCCCTGAGGAAGCCGTCTTCTTGAAAAGTTATTGAGACAGGAGAAAGCCCGAAGGAGACTGCCAAAAACGATGGAGCGAAGGGAGCAAGAGAAGGGAGCAAGCCAGAGAAAGAGCTCGGTTAGCGAGTGTCACTGTCAAGCGCCCGGCGACTGCCATTCAACTGGAAGACTTGGGCATGATCTCGGGATTTGCCGAGCGGTCATGCCGCCCGCCTTCAGTCACATCACTCAACGTTGCCTGCCGCCTGCTCACCATCGCCAAGGACGACGTCTAACCGCCCAATCAAGACGCTCTGCACGCCTCCTCCTCGTGGCTCTTCCTCGGTTCCCTTTAGCACCACCGTAGCCCTCGGCCCTATCCAATGTCGATGAGATCACTCACCGTCCAATTCAGGGGCTTTGAAGGATGTGTATCCGCAGGTCTCATTCATATTCTCGGCTCCGCCTTATCCATGCACTATAAAACCCCCAGCTTCTCCGAGAGACCCCTCATATCGAGCCACTAGCCAAAACGAGTCATCGAGGACTTGGATTTTCGACCGGCCACGACCGAACTCCCGACGCCCCGCATTCGACCCAGCAACCTATATGGCGGATATACACCTCCAACTCAAGTTCCCGGCGGACCGTACTAGGGGTTCCCATGCCCCCCTTCGGCAAGCAGTAGCTGTACGTCCAGTACTGTGCAGGCGCTCGCCACTACACCATTTCCCGGAGGTCAAGGAGGAGGAAATGTTGGAAGTGAGAGTGGGAGTGGTGGGGCAACGCCGATTGGGTATGGGACAAATCCGAGGGGCTGAACTGTCGAGGCATAAGAACTTGTTGAAGAAGTGTACGTTCTTGTCTACTCTTTGACTTACCCTAGAGCTGATCAATGTTTCCGATGCTCCCAGTATCAAGAGACTTCCTAAACCAACTGCCGCCCAATCCCATCCTCCCAGGCTATCCAAGCACCCCCATCCACGCGCCCCTGCTCCCAAATCCTCCTCAACAACCTACCAACCCATAGTCAGACAAGGATTCGAAGCCACCATCATTGAGAACGGGTCTCTATACAGATACCCCGCGTTATCCCTCCCTCTGGGCCCAGATGGACCTTTGCAAGCGCACCCACATAAACGACTGACTGAAAGGGAGCAGGAGGCGAAGGAGACGAGGGGGAGGCCGGGATATGGTGGAGGGTGGGGTTATGCGGAATCTTAGTCGTGAGTGTCTGGCTCGCTTTCGTTCTCTTGGTGATTGCGTTCTTCGTCACACTTTCTTTGTTCTTCGTACTTTCTCTCCTCTTCGTGCTCTCTTTGCCCTTCGACGTTCTTTGCTCTTCGTACTCTCTTTGCTCTTCATACTATCTTTCCTTCTCATGCCTTCCCCTCTGCGTGCCATCCTCCACCTTCATCTCTTCGTTCCTCGTCCTATCTTCTTTCCTCTATCCTGCACGTACGCGCACGCATGCTAACTGACATCCCTTCATACAAAGGTACACCGAACGACGACCCAATCGAAACCCACTCCGGTACCTCCCCATCCTCGGGTGACCCTACAAGTTTCGGGAGCTAGAAGACGCGGTGGCAGGCCCCTCTGCTGAGTAGCGATACCAGTCATTCGTCTCAACAGGGGTATCCGGCGGCGAGTGCGCCTGTGAAGGTCCCTGCGCTTATGGAACACGGACAGGGTACGCTTAGCCCATGTTTAAATCACACATTATCGTGGTGCTGACGGTCTCTCAATCCCTTTGTCTCTTGGGTCTCCCTGCTCTCTATTGGATGACGACTCGATCATCACTTTGCCCCGTGCTTCCCATTCATCGGTTGCCGACACCCGGATCCCTGTCATCTATAACAATTTCTCATTATCATTACTACTGGATTGTACCGGCTACCATCTTTCGCGACTCTTCGCGCTTCACTACCTTTGTTGTGGCACTTCTATCGACTGTCAGCACCCAGTGCCTCGTTCTCACATACCGACCCACAGCCTCCCCCCTCCCTTCATCCTTCCACCACCGCTCCCCTCTCCCTTACCCTCATAATGGCCGCAGCGCACCCACAAACTGAACACCCGCAAGTCACGCGTCAGCTTGGGTGTCCTTGCTTTCGTTCTCCTGCATTATCGAGCGGATGCATACAGCCGCCTACCCCGAATCATACAAAGCTTGTGGTTCCGCTCTCGCGGGTTGTATTCCGAGGAGCGATACCATTATGACGCCTCGTCTCCCGAACCTCCTGGCACGGCGGGATCACATGGGCATACCGGGGTTTCTGGTGTAGCGCCTTCTAATGGAGATGCTGGGGTTTCCGTCCCCACACTGCATGCAGGAGTTACGATAGCAGGGTCGTATACTCGAAGTGTTCGCACCCCCTTGATAGCAGCGCGTTTGGATCGCGGATCGCATGGGCATGGGTCGAAGCCACAGTAGGCGGCGGAGTAGGAGCAGAGACGGAAGTGGACATAGGAGCGGACTCCGACATCCCCAAGCCTCGTACGAGACCTGTACTTCGTGCATCCCCGTTCCATTCAAGACGCCGCCGAGGAAAGGACCCCTACCGTCTCCAACTCAAGTCTTCCAGTTGAAGGACGAGAGTGGGTATCAACTTCGGCAACTGGGTGAGGAGGTTTTAGGAGTGAAGGTGGAGAGCAGGATCGAAGAACCCCCCAGCACTTAGCCGCGCACCGGCTCCCTCGTCTGCCGTCCGTCCAAGTGCAGTTCGGCCATAAGGGGAGTTCAAAGTTGAACCGCGACCGCGGCCACGGTCGCGGTCGCGGGTGCTATGTTACCGCACCTAACCCTAACTTCACCCCAGCCCCTTGCACACCTAACTTACAACCTTACTCACGCACTAGGATGTAGTTGATGGACTGTTTAACATATATT
>JANDKE010001528.1:0-13954 GCA_027627275.1 Coprinellus aureogranulatus
TCTTTATCTCCCATTTCTCGGTTCCAGTATTCATATTTACGCCTTTCCATCCCACCTGTTCCTTCTCCAGTTCAATCCCTGCTCTTCCGGCTCACCTTGCACGAGAAACCCGCTTACCGCCACCGGTCCTACCACCAATGGCGGCCTCGAGGTCACAGCCCACGTCGGTGCTGCGGTCAAGGAGGACGAGGTCGCTCTGAAGAAGCCACAAAGCGGCAAGGATGCAAGCCCGGTGCCGAGCTTGAGTAGGCTCCTTCGACCGCGATCCGACTTCAAGCCTTCATCGACATCGTCCAACTGGTGGCTAGCACACGGAGCGTGTGGGTGGGGGATAATGAAGCTGAGGGGGAGGATCCCGGTCAAGATACACCAGCTAGAGCAACAGACAGAATTAAGGCATGAGACCGACGAAGATACCATGCACCCCGACACCGCGAGCATCATCGAGCAGCGCAGTTCCTCAGTCCAAGACGAAGAGCAAGAGCATGGGACCGCCGCAGATATACATTGGGTGCTCGCAGTCCCTGTCGCTACCCCTCTCGACTGGGACACTGAACCTTGGAACTGTAACTTCGACGAGGACTCTAACGGCTACGACCGAGTCGGTGCCTCCGGTTACTCTGTAGCAGACCTCGGGTAGGATACTGAGGTGGAGGTTGAGGACAACACCTCCACCCTGCACCTGCTGTGCACGTTGCTGAAGGAGTTCTGCATGTGTTCGATTCGCGGGTCGGGTGTTCTGGATGTGTACCGCACGGTGAACGGCTTGCATGGGATGGCTGGATGGGGGGTCGCGGATGGAAAGGAAGGTCTAGATGATGGGGTCCAATCAAGGAGGACCAGGATGGATGGATGTGCGTACTCATAGCATTGATACAAGTAAATTTTAGGCCATTCAGAATGGCACCTCCAGACGAACGAATGTGAACGGAGCGACGAAGAGCGGCAAAATCCAAGCGAATCGATCTTATCTTATCATCTCCCCTCTCCCACAATCAACTGCCCGCATCATCGCACAGATGAGACCTCAGATACTCTCTCCAATACCACCACCACGGTTACGAGCTCGACGCTCTCCGTCTGCACCCCCGAGAAGGTTCAACCAAAGCTAACCGAGCGCAAGCCCAGCATCATCATGTGAACCTAGGTGTCCACAAGTTTGAGGAAGTACTGGTATGCCGCTGGCTATGAGAGCTGTGGTGGGGCTTGGGATACGCCATCCATCCGCTGCTGGACTAGCTGTGCTAGTCGGCGTCAGAAGCGGTACGTGCTCCTCATACCATTCCATTATCGTAGCTTGCAGCCATTTCTCGATCCTCTATGTTTGTGACACACCGCCGTCCCCGTTCCTTTTTCTTTTTGTCATTCTCCTCTTCACTGTTCTTCTCCTGACTTAATGTTCTAGGTCGTTCAGACGTCCGATTGTGCAGTGTTCTGCCTGCACAAAACCGCTCCAAGGCCAGCCATCCCCCGCCCTGGAGTCGTCCCGCATCCTGGGCTTAGCACCTGGTGAAGATATGCCCCACCACAGCAACCCCAAGGCTACGACCGCTCTCCCCAATCATACCGGTCTGCACCTGCCCCTCCCAAGCGGAGCCAAGCGTCTCAGTCGTGTTGACCAACTGAAAGGGTCAGCATATGGGTCACCTAGTCGTACGGCTCCAGGTCGGACGCTGCCTAGCACTACCCCAAGCGACTTCGTCTTGATCACTCTCCAAGTTTGGTTTCACGGACCCTTCGGACTCCATGTCCCCGCGATTGGGAACGTCGTACCAGAAGCGCTAGCAACCCATACCCGAAGATGCTCGAGTCACCCGTTACAGGGATCGCCTTGTTTCTCGACTCTTCCCCTCCAACCCAACCATACTCGCATGTCTCCTGCAACCCCACTTCCCGCCCCTCGCGCCCATACTCAAGCACACTCGATTCCGCCCGGCTGCTTCCCCGCGCTCCTCCGGCACGGTCATCCAGACGCGTGAATCCGCGTTCAGTGGTCACTAGTCCTTAACGCATAGGTTGCTGCCCCGCACACCCTCTTCAATCCTCCGCTCGCCCCCTCCTGGGCCGCCTTCGGGAAAGAAAGAATCGAATCTCCACTTCGTGGCATAGACATGCTTTTGGCCGGCCATGGATCGCGCGCTCGTTGTGAGCTCGATGGAACGGAGGAGAAAACAGCCGCTTGAGCGGGAGGTGCGGCTCATTTTGGGAGCCAAGCACGGCTGTGGACGAAGTAATGGGATTCTGGGTGGGTGACGCCCTCACAGATTAGATAGGCGTGAGGACCGGGTGTTCGGACGTTCGGATGGGAGTATCAGGTGTCTCGGGGGGGGGGGGTGACTCGTTTTAAGAACCCTCGCTGCTTTTTAGGCCGCGTTCCGGCTTCGCATTCTCCTTTCTGCTCTAGACTCAAGGTCTCCCCTCGCTCATTTTCGCCTCGTCACTACTCTCAGGGCGAGAAGGCTGTGTGGCTTCATTCCGTTCGTTCGTTATTTTCTTCCAGCATCATCATTCGCCTTCTACTCACGCCCACGGATAAATGTACGCCTGTATACCCTCCTTTGCCGCTTTCTATAACGTTACGTGCCTCTCCACCTTGACAGTAAGACACAGTTTACTTTTTATTCAGCTTATTTCTCAGCACTCACCATTCGCGGCTTCTCATGACTGCGCCTTCCTCGCATTCTGCTTCTCTTCACGGAAGTTGACAGATATTGAGCACACTTGGAACGCTCCGTTTATCCTGCGGCGTGGCACCGCGATAAGCGAACACCGCTGAAATGTTTCACCACCCAGCCAAGATCGCGAGGGTTCCATGTCTGAAACTGGAACTGACGGGTAGAGGCGCGGTCTGAATTCCTCACGAAGGTGGACGACGACTTGCGGCATCGACACCATTGAAGGAGCGAGCCGAAAAGGAACTGCGGTTCAACCGGAGATGGCTTATCCACTCATCGTCCTCCATTCTACCCCTACGAGGAAGCCACTCGTACCGAGTCGGCGCCTGTCACAGTAAAGTCCAACAGCTGCTATTCTGGTTGACCAGAGTACCGTCTTCCAGCTACGTTTGATACAGGATNCCGAAGAANGNNNAAAATACGAACCGTCATGATATCGTAGTTCTCCTCTACCTAAGTGGATATATAGCATATATAGGTATGATGGAATAGAGAGGTGCTCGGTAGGACTTTGACGATAGAGTATACTGGTAGTAGAACCGGAAAGGGGCAAGGGACGCGATTGGATACATATGTCGAGAGGCGCGTAATAAGGTAGTGCAATGCAGATACCAAGGCAGCAAAATTGAGGAACGGCCGCAGCAAGGGGTAGCTAACAAAATTCAAACGTCGGGAGATGTGCTTTCGGGAAACCGTTGTCCGGCGTGAGGCCATGGGCAATCCGCGTGCGGCTCAGATGGCTCGCTGCACCTGACAGAACGATCAGTAAATTGGATTCAACGGCGATAAAAGGGTTACCTTTTCCAGTTTGGACCATGATAAGTGGCGTGCGAGAGCTCGACTTTGGTGGATGGCCCGATAATGTATTCAAGAGGCGGTAGGCAAATAGAAGGACGGAATTGAGGGGGTACCCATAGGAGAAGGTCCTTGGAGGCATTGCGGATCCATCCGTCTTCATCCATTACAAAGCTGGCAGCGGGATAGTGGTGTAAGAACAAAGGCTTTGAAATGCCTGGTTGTTCCGGGTTCCAAACCCTGATTGTCTTGTCATTGGATCCAGAGGCGATCCTGGAACCATCAGGTGAGAAACAGACTGAACGGACGTAATCCGAGTGGCCTTGGAGTGTGTTGATGAGGTCCCCACTCTGTGCATCCCAGATGTGAATGGTTTTGTCAGTTGACCCTGAGGCAATCTTCAAGCCATCAGGAGAGAAGGCGACAGACCGAACCGAATGCGGATGGCCTCCCAGTGGGCCAAGCAGCACTCTCCCATCATGTGCATCCCAGGCTTGAATGGTTTCGTCGTGGCATACAGAGAAGATTTTTGAGTTGTCGGGGGAGAAGGCAACTGAACAGATTGCTCCATGGTGGCTGTGGAGGGGACCCAGCACTGTTTGCCCACTCAGGGAATCCCACACCCTAATAGTGTTGTCCTTGGACCCAGAGACGAGTCTTGCCCCGCAAGATGAAAATGCAATGGATGTGATGCTGTTTCCATGTGCCTTGAGGGGATCCAGAAAGGGCTGGCCAGTCTTTGCATCCCATAGCCTGATTGCCCAATCATCTGAGCCAGAGGCAATGAGGGAACCATCAGGAGAGAACACAACAGATGACACCCCTTGATAATGTCCCTGGAGTGGGCCCAGGACTATAACCCCACTCTTTGCATCCCAAACTTGAATTGTTTTGTCATACGACCCCGATACAATCTTGGACCCATCGGGAGAGAATGTGACAGAGGTGACTCCTTCTGAATGTCCCTTCATGGGCTCCACCAAAGCCTGCCCTGTCTTTGCATCCCAAACCTGAACTGTCTTGTCCCACGACCCCGAGACGAGCATCGAGCCATCCCGAGAGTAAGCAACAGAGCCAATCAAATCTGAATGGCATTGTCCAGGGTCCCCTGCAATGTGGTCACCCTGGAGGTCCCAGCTCCGAATTGTCCCATCATATGATCCAGAGATAATTCTGAGTCCATCCGGCGTGAAGGTGACAGCTCTGACGATACTTGAATGTCCTTCCATTGTGCTCCCCACCAATTGTCCACTCTGTGCATCCCATACCCGGATGGTTTTGTCCTTCGACCCAGAGACGATCTTTGAGCTGTCAGGAGAAAAAGCGACAGACGTTACGTCACGCAAATGACCTTCGATAGGACCAAAAATGTCTTGCCCACTATGGGCATCCCAGATCCGAATTGTCTTGTCCAGTGATCCTGATACAATTCTTGACCCATTGGGGGAGAAGGCAACAGATGCAATGGCCTCGCTGTGTCCCTTCAGTGGTTCCAGTAGCTGCTGCCCATTTTGAGCATCCCACATCCTGATTGCTCCATCGTCACACCCAGAGACAATCTTTGTGCCATCCGGGGAGAAGGCAACGGTGAAGACAGCACCAGTATGTCCTTCTAAAGGATCACCTATAGCATCTCCACTGAGGGTGTCCCAGATTCGTATGGTTTCGTCTTTGGATCCTGACACAATTTTAGATCCATCTGGTGAGAATGCAACAGAATAGACCCAGTTTTCATGCCCTTCTATTGCACTACCCACAGGCTGTCCAGTCTCCGTATCCCATACACGGATGGTCAAGTCATCAGACCCGGAGATGACTTTTGAGCCGTCAGGGGAGAAAGCAACAGAATTGACATCATCCAAATGTCCACCCATGCTACCCGTAACTGGCTCTCCGCTGTGGGTATTCCACATTCTCACCACTCCAGAGTTACCTCCAGAAATGAGCTTGGAACCATCAGGAGAGATAGCAAGGCACAAGACCCAAGGCCGAGATCCGGTCCCAGAGAGATTAGCCAAAATCCTGCCCTTGTTCTCCTTGGCATTTGTGGTCAAATGCACAGTTGGGATTGATGGAATATGGGGCGACCACCACTCCGACTGTCCTAGAGCTGCCTGGTAGAATGGGAGTGCAGATAGATATATGTGAGGAGCAGAGTGGGATATTGGTGTGGCGAACATCTGTGCAAAATCACGAATTGCGACAAGGAGGACTTTCAGTGCTTCCAGTGTCATTTCCCTGGTTGAAACAATTAGCATTGAGCTTTGCTGTGTTTCTTAAATCTTGACATACCTCGAAAGCTCCCATAAGATGCTAGAATACCCGACCTTGTTCACAACACTCAGGGCCTCCAGCCAGTATAGTCCTTTCCTCTCAAGGAAAGCCTTCATTGTTGCCTCTAAGTTGTTGGGCAGGGGTAGCCCACCAAGTGCATGGTTCCCCCATGATGTGCATGCGTAGGCACAAAGGACTCGCATTAACATTGCCAGGTGTCCGTGTAGCCGGTCCAGGGAGGGTCAGGAAGTCGACGAAGGATGCATGGTGGATCGAAATCGGCATGCCATTGTCTCGGTTGGTGGGAAACTGGACTACCGAATGCAGCATCTTGAAGGTAGCCTGAATGGTGCTCACTGGTCGGCCCAGCAACACTGCATACTCTCCCAGTGATAAAGGTCGAAGAGCGACAACGAGTAGAGATAGGCAGGCACGGAGGTCTTTCTTCTCAGGAAGTTCAAGCCCGACAATTGCCCTTTCCATTACCTGCCAATAGAGCTCATAGATGCCAGAGAGTTTTGGCACCCTCCCTCTTGCCCTTAGACGCTCTACCGGATTCCCAGTCTCGCTGCAGATGTCACGAACGATGGTGGCAGCGACGATGAACAAGCCATCCGACTGCTCGACAATCTTTTCCACCTCCGGAGGTGGCCAGCTGTTGCCGTACTCGTCCTTCAGCTCCGGGACCTTCTTGAGCTGTTGGCTCACGTATAGCTCGATGTCGGCGCGCACAATATCCTCCTCGATGTCATGAAGGCGAAGCATGTGGGATGAGTGAGTGGAATGTTCAACTTCTCGCTTGATAGTGAGTTCCGGGCGACTGGTGAAGAAGATCTTGATGGGGGCAGCCGGCTTCTTGGAGAGGATTGACTCGAGGAAGTCCTTTAGAGCAGTTGTGTTCCTACACTCATCCAGAGCATCGGCACACAGTATGATGTTCTTATCATAGTCTTTGAAGGCGACCGCCGCAGGGCGAAGGATCAAGAGATCGTATTGTTGGGCGAGAGTCATTTGACCGATTGGGTTCTTGGACTGTGATTCCAGGATATTCGAGAGAGCGTCACCGAACGTAGGGTGAGTTGCGGCCAGGGTCTTTGCCAACGAGGGGATGATGTGGTGCACGTCGCTCAAATCCTGGACCTTGATGCTGCAGAAAAAACTCGCCCCAAGAAGTCCACGGTCGGAAAGCTGAGAACAAAGGGTCTCCGCCACTGCCGTCTTGCCTGTCCCCGCAATACCGTCAAGCCAGAATGCATGGTTCGAATCCTTCGATTCAGCCCAGGCCAGTAGTTGGGCCAAGAGAGCGACCCGCGACCCCGGAACACACTGCCCCCTCTGACCCTTGTTTCCGAATTCGAAGCCTTCTATGTTCCCTAGCCTCTTGAGTTGCTCTGCAAGGTGTGAATTCAGTTCATGCTTAGTGAGATGCGGGGAGGGCACGTACCGGCCTTATTCAGATTGGCCACACCCTTGGCTATTCCACTTATACCTTCTCGAAGGATCCTAGACTCCTCAACTATCACGGACGCCAGGGTCAGTACGTCACTAGTTAACTAATTTGAATTACACATACTGGACCGTTCCTTCAGCCAATCGATACCCTCCACAGTTCGAAGGACGAGAGCCTCGCTGGTGATGGTTACGTCAAGCTGAAACTGCGCTTCAGTAATGCCATCAACGATCTTGAGAAGGGGAGACTGACCATAGCATACTCGATAGCAAAGTTGATCTCGCGAATGATACGAATAACGTCTTGCTGATCCTCTTTCGCGAAAACCGCTCGCTTCCACTTGTCCCGAGTGATTTTCCCCAGCAACTGCTTGCCAAGATCGTCCACAGCCCTATGACAGACCAGGTGAGGGTTGGCTCGCATGAGTGAGTGGAAAGAGCTCACCGTGCCAAGCCGTCTCGGCGGTCCCGAACATCCTGCGGAAGGCTGCTATCCGACCGGCCCCGTAGGATCTCGTCGAGAAGACGGACTCTCTCAGAAAGCTTCACGAACTCATCCTGGTTTCCAAAAAAGTCCTGAAGAAATGTAAGTCACTGCACGCCCGTCGCCAACGTTTCGACGAAAGGCAACCACTTACGTCTGCAGCCTCAACGATGGCATTGATACCCGCAACAGTACTCTTCAACGGCGGGAAGACATCCGACACCCTCTCAACAAAACCCAGTGTACTCTTGAGGGCAACAAGCCAAGTGGGCTTGTCCTGCGATACTTTGGGCTTTGAGTCGGGTAGGGGACCAGTGGAGGAAGGGGCAGGTTCTGGGGATACGTTTGGCTCTTCCTTTGCTGAAGCAACGTCGTACGCCGCGGGTGGTTGGACAGTGGTGGAAGGCGGCTCCTCCGATACAATATCTCGTTCGTCGTCTTCGTCTGGAACGCCCTCGGAGGTCTCAGTCGGTGAGGAGGGAGCCACGATATCATGGGTAAGCGTCTTGCTGAGGTCTTCTTCGGGTTGCTTAGAAACTGCGTCGTAGTTGTGTTCGACACCACTGTCCGGCAGTGGGGTGCCTTCTGGCTCGCTAACCTCGAGAACGACTTGCTGTTCCAGAGGCACTGACTCCCTGCTAGGACCTTCCGCGGTTCGCCTTGGGGACACCCCGACCGAGTGCCCGATTCCCTCATCCAAAGGCAGGGGATCTTCTGGACGCCTAGCGTCGAACGGTGCTTGCTGTTCCATAATCTCGTTGACATCACCGTACGGAATCTCGGGCTGATGTGGCAGCCGAGGGCTGGGTGGAGGCGATGGGCGACAGAGGAGCAGCCTGGCTGCGGCCCTTCCAGCTCTCTTGAAGCGTTCCTTGATGGTTCGCTTGGGCATAGTGGCTCTAGGCGAAAGCGATGTCGTTGTCGTAAGTGAGGAACTTTGTCGAAAAGGTATGGATACGGTGAGACGGTAGTATGCGGGATATGCTTGTTGTACTGGGAAGTTCAATGGTAGGGATTATCTGGGAGAGGTGAAGGATGAATGAGAAGCACCTTCCAGAAACGCCAGACGGGCACATACCTCGAGGCAGAATCGCCACGGTCATTAAATCCAGGAGGCAACCGCGGTCCGCTGCTAAGATTGCGATTTCCCAGTGCTATGCAAACGAGAACCTCTACATAGTGAACAGGACGGTACAAAAAACGTAAAACAGCACCACAATCGCGATACAACAATAAAGAGAGAGGGAAGACAACCAGTCGTAGGCTTGACCTAAGTACATAACGATATAAGTCCGGCAGACGACTGCCATGCTGGTTCGATCGGAATGAAAGCCATACGCCTGCACCCTGCGGTCCTTCCTTGAAACAGAGGGAGGTCTGTGTTCCTCTGAAAGACAAATGGAAGGCGCGAAACGATTCGCTCTTGGTCGACCGGACGCATCCCTGAGTACGCAACACAAGGAGTCTGATGAAGGGAGGAAAGGCTCATCGGCCGATGACGATGCGCGTGCTCGCTTCAAGCGTCTCGGTATTTGGTCTGGGTTGAGCAGCAGAGACTCAAGCACTGCATAGCAATGAGCTGACAGAAATGCTTCAGTACACGAAGGAGACGTACTCATACACCTGTCCTCGTATGACGTTCCATACACTGACTCAGCCCCAGTATACTGCCCATCTCGTCGACAATCGCCGTCATCTTGCTTTGTGAGAGAGGCGGTGGTTCTGGCTTGGTTCACGATTGATGCGCGTTTGAGCTTCAGTGCATGGGCAAGGATTCGCCCTGGAGGAAACACGGCCGAGGAGAACTGAGGACAGAAGATCGAGAGTGATCACTGGCTGTATGCCAGGAGATTATCACTATACTCATCGTGCACCGGGAGAGCGGTCCCATCGGGGATACGGATGAGAAAGGGCCCATGGAATGTAGCCACGGAGAAGAGGCCCAAGGTGTAAGGTTGTATCCAAGAAGAGAGTCCTCAGACAACAACGGTACGTCGCCGAGTCCCTTCACAATGGTTGATCGGGTCGTACCCATTTCAAGGCGCAGAAACGACCGATGAAGAGTTTGAAGAGTTGTGTCCTGCTTGGATTGCCTTCTCTGTATCTAGCATTCAAGCTCCGCAGGCCAGGAGGATGAGTGCCCCAACACTCCAGACGCTCTTCCAGTGCTCATATTCTGGTTCTGAGCTACTCAGCAGTGGGGGTGGATTCGGATGGTAAGACAGACGTGAACGAACGCACCTGCTGTGGGCACATCGTTGCCATTTCCCCTGCGGTAGTGGATGCTTGCGGGCTAAGGGATGGGAGTACAGCTCCGTAGGCGGGGAAATGCGTGGGTCAGGGATGGGCGCCGGCAAGGACGCGCCTTGAGGTTGGTTGAACTGGGGGCGAAGACTATGCGGCAGGTTCTTTCAGAGGATTGGGAACAAGAATGAGGCTGGGTGGATGGTGTCGTCGTTCCATTGCCTATATCCTTCGAGTCTCGCCTTCGGAGCATCAAGCCGAGGGTGAAGGGAGTATTGTAGCGCCCATTGTTTCCTGGCGTTGGGAAGGCCTTCATACCCGATGCTTTCAGTTCTGCCTTCCGTCGTGGGGGTGTATCATTTTCTGCTCTCTATGGGAGCCCTGAGCTAGGGTTTCCGTTGGCTGTGGTTCTGCATGGTGTTGACACACGTACCTTCGAGACTTCTTGAAACCCAATCCCGGATCCGAGTCCGTCATGTCTGGCGAGGATTCAGCCGTCTCCCACCAGCTTCGAGAGCGTGGAGGCGTTCTCGTATGCCCACATTCCCTTAAAGAGCCGTCCCCTTCGAACCCCGGATTCCGCTGCAACCGGTTCGTGTGGAGAAGGCGCTGGGTACGGAGAACTGCGGTAACTGGTACGCGAGCGGTCCTCGCGTGTTGACAGTAGCATTTCACGTGTCTTGACCTCCACCTCGTTTTCAGTCGCATGGCGTTTCCGGCAGAAGGAGAGGGAGCAGGCAAAGAGAGAAGAGGAGAAAGGTAAAGACCAACACAGTTGAGATCGTCCAGTTTGTCGATCTTATCTTATCTCTTATCTCTCGCAGTCGATCCTGACCTCCGTTACGGCTCTTGTCCCAGTACCTCCACGACGCATCTTTCCATGGTCCACATCTCACCCTCGAGTCTTCCGGTTCTTGGACGCTGCCTGGCGCTTCCGGAGAGGATGGGGAAGTTGCCCGTTGAGCGCGCCCATCCTCAGGATCGATACGTACCGCCGGTCCCCTGCCTGGAACTGTTCCGCCGGGCGCTCTCGCCATGTCGATCTCAAAACTAGTCGTGTTCATTCCTCCGACAACGCATGAGGGCGTAAACCTGGTTACTATTCGAGTAACTTGCGCTCTACGGAGTGGCTTAAGCTTCGTAAGGCGCGTTGAACACCCTTCAATCCCTTGTTCCCACTACAACCCATCCCGCCCAATATCCATCCCCCTCATTCTCCGGATGCTCTATATTCCCCTTTTTCGTTTTGTTCTCCCCCTTTTGTCCCAGCGCAGGCATCTGTGCTGACAGATCATACCACAGAATTCACTACCCTCAACGCAGCAACGTTAGCCTGAAATCCCTAGACTCTCCGTCGCGTGCAATGCTGCCACCTCGTGCATGACGACTTCAAGCCTGTTTCCACCGCGGCTGTCCCCGATAAAGCAAGGCCAGGGTCTATCGCCTAAGGGACAGCATATGACATCGTCGCTTCTCGATGATTTCATCCGCCAGATGCATGGGTCTAAGGGAAGAGGGGGATCATAGAAAGGGGCGGCGGGTGCGACGTGTGGGAGAGGATGGGTGGGGGAAAGCCGCAGCGGCGTCCTCAACGAGTGCATCGCACGGAGAACGAAGAACATCCATCCTGGACGCCATCCGAATGCACACCAAGAGACTGCGGCTTAACGACCCAACCCAAGGATTACCCTGGCCGTCCCCGACCTCGCCTTCAGCTCGGTCGGTGACCGCGCTTCAGACATCACCTCATGCCCGAGACGTCGAAACCGAGGGCTTCAAGTCGTCTACGCCTTCTCCCCGAGCTCAGAACGCCCATCACCAGAAGACTTCAGGTCTCTTTGTAGACTTCTTCCCCAATCCCCGTTACGTCTCTGCTTCGCTTTTCCCTGTCGTAGCCGGTTCAGATCCGCCGTCCCATCGCAACTCCGTCAGCTCCTCCAAAGGGCACCCCTCACCCAGACGCTCCAATTTGCCCTTCAGTCTTCAGTCCTCAGGCCTCAATCCCTATCGACCGCTCACGATTTGGGTCCCCAACACAAGATCACCGTTCCATCCAGTCTACGACACCTTCCTTAGACCCCACTTCAAATAACTGGAATCTGGATCGCCTGCGACAAACGATAGGTGTCCAAGTTGGGGAGATGGAACAGCGGTAGTCGGGATGATCGACCTCACACTTGCTCGAAGCTTCGTGGGACGAAGAAATGAAGTCCAAATCCTTGGTCAGCGGGGACCTCAACGTGGGTACAGCCCCTAGCGCGTCGTACACCGAGAGATGGCTTTGGCGTGGAGGCCGAAATGCTGGCATTTGGACGTTCGAAGATGAATACGGAGACGGGGTACAGCGAAGTGGCTGGTCTTCTGCAAGACCTCAAGCGCTTTGCAGTGAGGGCCCGCCCGCCTCCTAGCTACCGCCTGGATATAGCAACGCATGGTCGTTGCGAATTACTCCTCCGCTTCCTACCTCGTATTCACAGGTTTCTTCTCAATTTCTTCTTCTATTCGTTGTCGTTTCTCGGCTTCGCCCAGGTCGTACAGTTTGCTTTCCATGATACGTTCGGTCCACCTTCGTTCAAATACGGTCACCTTTCTGGAACGTCCATTCTGTTGCTCGTCTTGATGCTTTCCACGCGTCTACCGGACAGATTCGGACTCACGAACCTGTCGCCTTCTCTCGTGCGTTTCTTCGCCTGTACACATACAGTGAAGGACAGTTTCCGGACCACACCCTTTTGTCTTCCCCGTCCAGCTCTAATTTTCATATTTACCCCTTTCATACGACATCTGCCTTCCCGGGTTCAATACCCATTCTGCAAGCGGACGTTGTCCAGGAGTCTGCCTGCCGCCACCGGTCCCAACAACGTGGAAGTTAAAACCCACAGTACAGCGGTCGATGCAGAGGAGGATGTCTCTCTGAAGGAGCTACGAAGCTGCAGAGAGCCTAGTCGAACCTCGATACCAGCGTCAACGTCTTAGGCCCCTTCAGCCGCGATCTGAACGCAATGAAGTCCAAGATTGGTGGGGACAATCGTCTGATCTAGTCAATAAGGAGGGTGAAGGTTGTTGAAGCTGAAAGGGCCAATTAGAGAGCCAAGAAGCAGATGGCGAGTACGACGAGGCTGGCAAGGACGACGAAGAAGAAATTCCGAAGAGCCGCAACCCGGGAACAGCAGGTGGCTGAGATCGAGGACGAGACCGTAGGCGAATGGATTCCGCACCGGAGGACGCAAAGAGGAAGCGAAGGCGAAGGAAGACGAGGTTCAGAAACGTGAGAGGTGAGCCTAGTCACAACTCACGCCAGGGGTTGGATCCTCACGACCTTCCCAGCAAGGAGCGCGGTCGGATTGGCGAGACTGCCTGAGGGGGAGACAGCGGTAGCGGAAGCGAAGAAGGAGAGCAAGAAACCCGAGATTCGAAGAAGAGGACAAAGACCCAAGTCGGTACTGGTACGTCGCTGGAGCTCCGTAAAACCCGTTGATTGAGTCTCACCGGCTTTGAAACCAGAAGCAGCAGGTGAAGATACGCCGGTCGTCACGGTATCTCTAGCTGTGCAGCATACAGACTCAATCAAGGAAATTGGCCAGCCTGATGTGAATCCTCCCATCTCGAGCATTATCCAGTCGCGGAGTTGTTCAGTCGACGCCCAGGGGGAGAACAGCCCCACGATGCCGACCCCACCAGTCCTAACACCACCAGTCCCGACTACGTTCAGCTTCGGCGAGAGTCCCAAAGACGATGGCCGAGGGACGCCTCCAACCGTTCCGACGGGAAGGTCAGCTCCGCTACGTGAATGGACGCAGAGGACAACGCTCCCACCGTTGCACCGACGCAGTACCCGCAGTGGATGCACCGATCGGAGCTCTGTTCGTCAGGTTGGGGACGGCTGCTGGAGATCGAGCGGACTGGATGGGGTGGGAGAATCGTAGGGAGAAGACGGTGGGGTGTGTAATTGTGCGAGGGATTGAGAGAGCAGAGGGTGGGCGACGTGTCGCCGTAAAATGCCGAGTGCTCAGGGAGGCGGGGTGGCGGTTGG
>JANDKE010001529.1:0-13950 GCA_027627275.1 Coprinellus aureogranulatus
TTAGTCTTAAGCATATAGTCCCACCGTACATGGCATAGATGCCAGTGGGAAGTAACTTGAAAATGATGGCTCTAGTCATCAAGTTCAGCGTCAACTCCTTCCCAGTTCGGCCGTCCCAAAGCCAGAGCCAAGATACGCAGTGAAGAGCTGGGCTTGAGAGGCTAGTCTCCTTTCCAATTCGGTTCGGTTCTTTCCGCCAAACACCTTTTTGGGCCCGCAAGACCCAACAACGACTGTCCGACCATTCAGTTACGCCGCCTGACGGGATGATAAGAAAGACACGATAGAGGCGACAAATGTTTAACGATTCCACCAAGCCCTGTCCGATAGGCTCCGGCTCCGCACCGTTTCCTGCTGTGGTGGAATGCACAGACATTCCAGCTGTTTTGAAAAACGTAGACATTTTCTAACTTTCGTGTGCTCCGCCTTCTCTGACATCATATCCTATCTATGGGCAAGCGCCCTTAAGACACCACAAATGCTCCACAGGCGGGCACCGTGCCGATAGCCCTCATCAGGGCCACTGCCGAGTGCACTGAAGCCATAACGCGGCATACCTCGACAGGAAGGGCAAAATATGGCCAGATTTTCCAGGAACTGTCTGAGGTGGTCGAGTACAGGGATCTTCGCTGCTCTGGGATGTTCTCGGGGAAGCAGGATGAGACCGCGCTCGCCGTCGCGTGTCGCATCGGGCATGCGCCCCGTCTCCATATCGAGATTATCTCCGAGTAGACGAAACTTCGAAAACGTCTACGTTTTTCAAAACAGCTGTCACATTCGCATGGGACGTAGGGAGGATGACGTGGGAATGCTTGTGCACTCATAGAACAGTCGTATCATGATGCTCCTGCCTAAGCCATGACTGCAAATGGTTCCTTTCGAATGAGCCCGTCTTGAAGAAAAGAGAACTGATTTTCTCCAACCTAGGTGAAATATCGTAGAGTAAAGCCACTCCTCAATTCCGATGAATTCTGCCACATGCCAATAATCTACTGACAGGATTTACGAGAACCACAACACTCCGAATCAGGGCCCCGGACTGTGGGTGGCAGAGGAGGTCACCCTGAAACGCGAAATGTGAGCAAACTCTTAGTGTTTTGGTCAACTGCCAGGTATACCAGAGGAGACCAGACATGATCTCCTGACATATCAGACTGATACCGATGATGCGAAAGAAAGACTATACCTACCCTTTTAAGGGCATATCCTCAGCGCATCGATCCCCTGATGTCGGTAACTCGCAGTGCGGCGGCATGATCAGTACCAACTGCGATGGAGCTTGTTCCCCGCAGACCCAGATACTGAGGGACGTGGACTACGTCATCACGAGGGGCACGGCGAATGGTACAAGAATGGTACGCCATGAGTCGTACTGATCAAAGCTCCTGGTGTTACACTACCAGGTTCTAGAATGGTCGCACTGTTCTCGAGGCGTTTCAGCTTGAGCTCTCATAGAGCTGAGCTACACTGAGAGTAGCTCAGCTCTGTCAAGCTCAAGCTACTATTGCTCAGCTTTTTTTTAAGCTGAGCTGCAAAAAGCTGAGCTGGCCCAGGTACCAGCTGAGCTTTCAGGAGCTGAGCTTGAGCTGGCCCGACATTAAGTCGGAGAGCTTGAGGAGCTGAGTCCGACTTAATGTCAGCCAGCTCATGTGACCTAGGTGATCAAGTCATCATGCTTCGGTCAGCCTCCTACCCAGGCGTACGTTACGAGGGGAATTCACGAATGTCGGTACGAGGAGGAATAGTTCGGTGTTAATACATGAATCTTTTGCTTTCCGTTTTTGTTCATTCGCCCTCTCCACGACGCCTGGCACAATTGTCTTTGTCAGCAGAGGTGATGGCTCCCACGGCCTGTGGTCTCGGTGCTGCCCTGGTGTTCGATTGAGCCTCCAGGGGACCATCTGCCTTCCAATTCTAGTGCAACGGCGTCTAGAAGCTTATCGCGCTCAGGATCTAAGAGATAGACGCTTTTCACGGGCAATGTTGAGTCGATCTATTATCTTCAGGTGAGCTGAAGTGCTGCAATCAGCTCCCATCATGGCGCTGACAAAGACAATTGTGCCAGGCGTCGTGGAGAGGGCGAATGAACAAAAACGGAAAGCAAAAGATACGGAGGCTTTATATGTACCCCCTCCCCCTAGTACCGTGAATTCCCCTCGGAACGGCGCCTGGGTAGGAGGCTGTGCTTCGGTTGTAGCTTATACCATTGTTTAACGATCTAAAGGGAAATCGACAACCATGGACCCCCAGTCTGATGCGCTATCGTCTACTATTGATCAAGACTTCAATCTCAGCGGCAAGGACGATTGGCTCGCCCATATGTATGTCAATGAACCACGCCTCAAGTGAGTGTGTTCTTTCCGATATCGTAGTGGGCCCGGTCACTGATGGATTCATCACGTCAGTGACGTCGAACTCTTTCCCCTGTTTGGCCAAACTGCAGCACCGGATGAAATGGCATTGTCTCCTTCCACAATCAAGTCTGCCTACGAAGCTGATGCTGGATCGTTATGGGTCGTTGAGTGAGTGTTACCAATGTTTCTCAACCCTTTCCCGATTTAATGACTTCTATTTCTCTATTCCCCAACGAATATTAGGCGACTGAAGAGCTCGATCTCGTTTCTGTCTGACCCAACTTTTTGTAATCCATCGAGGTGCGAGCCCAAAAGGGTCAAGGCGGCACCTTGGTCCTCCTCTTCCTCTCCTGGGGGTGTCTACTTCACTGTGCCTTCTGCCGTTGCCACTCCGCGGAAGGGCTCTGCACCGTCTTATGTCTGTTTTCTGACGACAGGGATTGTGGCCTATTGTAACCTATCGTCCGAAGCCACCCGTGTCTTCACCCGGTACGGAAGCCGCACAGATGAAAAGGTGGTCGACCATAGGATAGGCATATATCCGTTCGAATACGAATATCAGCGGGCGATCACCTTCTTTGGTCACGTCGCAGGTAAGAAGACTCTCAGATATACCTTTTCGTCCGGAGTTTTGCACTTCACAACGAGGCAGGAAGGTTAGCCTCACGCTCCTGGGGTGTCATGTTTCTATCTTGTTTATCCTCTCTCCCTCATTTAGGTGGCGTGGATGTGTCGGCCAATTTTGGTGCCTCCCCTCAAAAATCGGTCTTTCATAAAAAGAACACTACCTCCTCCAAGTCCACTAACTTGAACCCGATCGTGGACAATATCAAGGAAGGTCGATTCCCTGCTTCACTGTCTTACGCCGACAAAGGTCAGTCTTCCATATACATTCGCGTCGTTGCTGTTTCGTCTGAAATCGGATTTGGTTGCACCCTCGCAGTGCCAGTCTTTGATGCTAGATCACCCACCGCACTTGGAGGGAAGTTTGACCTTTCTGCGATCCATAAACTCCCTCAGTATAAAGGGGATGTTGAGGCTAATTCTCTCGTTATGGTCGGTTATACCGCCAATACTTATCTCACGGGACCCAGATCTTCTACACCGAACGTCGATATGCTCAGCACAAATGTTCAATTTGTCGTTATTCATGCTGACGCTCCTGGACATTGTTGATGGCACACCTTCATCCGTTTGATACCTTTGCTGCGCTTTGTAACATGATATATTTTTTCTTCAATTACGATATAATATGTTGTATTTTCTCTTGGGTGGATCCTTCGTATTACCTCTGGCTTTTCCTGAAACGTAGCTCCCGTATAGAACGGGTTTTTTGTAGAAATCGGCGTCCTTGTCAAATTTAGCGTTCAGGATATGCGTATACTGTGCAAATTGTTGCTCGGAGACTGTAATGTGCCGCATTACCATTGCATTGCTTTTAAAGTTTTACAGTAAGTGAGTGGAATCATCGTTATGGTCCTGAACATCGACCACAACCATATACCTGCCCTCATTTGGTTCCTATTGTGACGACTTAGCGCGTTGAGCAACCGACTCTGCTTCGGCACGGGGATTTTGTCTGGGCATATTTCATAACTTTGATTCATTGTTGTATATCTGGCGTACCACATTCTCTGACTTACTACGTAGGTGGCGAAGGTGTCATGATCGCTATGAGATCTCGATACCAAGAAGTATGTGAATGGCTTCCATTTTGTTAAATTTGGCCAGCCAAATTTAACATTTCTTTAATAACCCGAGAGCCGTGTTCGCCTCGTAAATGACACAACCCATATCGTGCCGTAATGTTCTGCTTGGAGACAATGGGAACATAGTCTCGATACTCAGTCACTGGGACAGGATATGGGGGTACCGGTTCTTGTATTTTGCTCGTTTCGCCTCGTTTTTGTAACGTATTTCGGGGTTTAACGTTGTTGTGGTGTTTAAGTAAGGTCTTGCTATTGGTAACCCTGTTATGATAGAAACTTGACATCTTAGTTCCTGATCCTGAATATACCACTCCAGAATCGTTCTCACCCTGAAAATGCTGTGTTTCTGCATCATCGAGTTTGTTGAATCCCTGTACTGTTAGTGAAGTCCATTTAGCCGCTATATCGACCCTGGCCATATGATGCCGCGGTTGCCATCAAGTCAGTAAGTTGTGGATTTCGTCCAGGCATATTTAACAAATTTCAAATATTAATCATGTTTCTTTCACCAAAAGTGCATGCGCAACACTCACAGAATATCAAACCCTTTCCTTTCCAAAAGGAACAATATCTCACTGACCGGTGCTACGTGCTCCAGTCTTCTACCAGGCCTGTCACATGTGGCTCTGTTTCCGAGTCTATCAATTACTTTCTTTCCTGCTATTTATCTCAGCCCTCATGTGACGACGGAATCATTGCCATACAGGTACTAGTGCCGATTAACAGAACCTTTTGCCCCTCAGGCTTGCATTACAGTATTGACGTATTTCAGTTATTACTCTGACGTTCAGTATGCATTCATGCGTTTCTCTTTGCCACCAAGAATATATGTAGTGATTTCCAATGATATGTGTTACAAATTCTTTGCTACCTGTATGATACCCTTCAAATTCCCTGCTCACTTTTCACCAGTCCATTGCCTGCCACGCTGCCTTCACCGCAATGCCCTTGGCTGCCTTCACCGAGTAGGCCCTGCCAAGACCCTTCTCAATTCCGTTTACTGTGCATATCGCGCCGTGTCAGCCCTCTAGTCGAGCCTTTTGTCTCAAACAAAGTACTCACAATAGCACCTGACTGTCCACGTAGCAGAGTGCGGAGGGCCTGAACAGACATTTGTGTATGAGACGATCACTCCCTTCCTGACCGCAGTCTGGTTAAACAGTGAGGTTGTGACCAAGTCAACATGCGTTCCGGTGGATGTAACCGCTCGGACGGGTTCCGACATCTCAACAGTCCTATGTCCCTCTTCCATACGTTCGCTCCGTATACCTAGGAGTAGATCTAACCAGTTATAGACCTCGTCAAAACCGTTTCTCATGTAGAGGCCCCCAATATATGCATCTAATATGTCTACCATTTCCTGAAAATCGTCTCAACGCGGTTCACTATGTCTTTACTATCCTGGCACTTACGTTTGCATCGTCTGCCAGGTAAGTCTGATCCGGGTGGAATCTGGTTTGTTGCTTGAATCGATATGTTTGAACAATTTCATACTTTATTTCATTGGAGGTATAATGCGTGATCAACTCCTGCCAATCGGGTGATAGTCGTAGTCAGCGTCTAATTCACGTTCTTATATAACCAGTCCCGCCGACTCACCTGAGCTTTATCCGCTTTGACCATAGGTACCATATCAAGCACTATATCGGCAACCACTAGGCGGTAGACATTGCTACCCATTATTGCGAGACGATTAGGATCCCCGTACTCTTCCACTGTGCGGGTTCCAACCGCCGGCTGTATGGCGCGCAATGACCGATGTGTGAAGANGTCGATCGTGATGTCCAGATTGCCTTGAATTCTTGGGAGACTAGGGTAGTTCTTGCTATCATCGTGCATAGTCGAAATGACTTGCAATGCTTGCTTTCGGTGGGATCGCAGTGTAATGGGGGGTTGCGGTTCTACCTACTCTGGTGTGACCGTCCTTGATCCCTATATACTGCACATTGTTGTCCCATGGCTCTTCGAATTTATTACCTAATACCCGCTGTACTAGTGCTCCTACTTCATGTAACATTAACGGCGATGTCGTCGTCTCCAAAGTACACCGAGAGTCCATCGTCGCTGTCAAGATCATCTTCATCGACGTCATACCAATCTTCTTTAGAATACCCTTCCTCTTCATTTTCAAATGCAAATGAATGAGGTACATTATCGTCAGCATTCCCTTGACATAAAAACACTCGACATCGTACTCACCCCAGATTCTATCGGAGATCGTGTATCTGGCCGTCATATATGCGTATACATCCCTGTATCTGAATGCCCGGGCGTCTACGCACGTAGCAGTGCATCTTAATCTCCAACTGAAGTATGCATGCTGATATTTTCGACCATTCCACCATGGGATCGACGATCTGGTGCTGATTCTTGCTGATAGCCCATCGAATTGTTCCCGAAGCCTCGAGGGACATGAGTAGCAGTTGACGCAGTTATGTTCTTGATAACCTTCAACGTCGTTGAGACAGCGTACATGCTCGAAACAATCAAGCGGTTCGGTAAACCAATCTTCATCCCTGTCGTCAACATCGTTGTTGACAATGCCAACGCCTTGAAGAGTCAGATTAGGGTACAACACCGTTATGTGCCTGTCGAATATAAAATTCATGAAAAGAGTTGAAGGAAGCTCGACTACCGACGCCAGTCCCGATTCGGTTGACTTGTTGACGAATACCGTGCACATGTGTACGTCGCCCTTGCTTGTAGTACGAACAAAGTTGTAGATGCGACCGACGGTGATGCCGAATTTGACGTATCCAAGTACTTGTTCCGCCCAACGTCCAATCTGATATTCCGATACGATTATGATTTCGAGGCTGAAACCGGCTTTGGTCAAAGACTCCTCTACTTGAGCTATCGCGGTGAATGTACCTATGGTATTCCACGTAAATAGCATAAATGCATGGGATTCAATGTGGTAAGCTTACCAGGTATGTGCACCTCAAGGCGATTTTTAAACCCTGCTTTGTTCAACGCGCCTACAGAGCTCGGATACAGGATGTTCAACGTCCCTGGTCCAGCCACTACAGCTTTGCATGCTGCCATGTCCGCCATGAATGTCGCGCCAGACTGAATTCCAATATCTTCGATGTAGTTGTTGGTTCTTTCGTCCCAGACCCTTGCCACCACGTCTTGCATTAGACGGCAGGTCTTGCTCAAACTCAAAACGTCCTTCGGTTCCTCAATCATATGCACCCACTTGAGGAGAAGTTCATTCGGGATAATGCCGAGTACGGAGTGGCAGAATCCGTGCCTGCGATCTACCAGCCTTTGTTGGCTTTGGTTATTGTCAATCAAATACAGGTGCCTCACCGTTTCTGAGGATGTCTACCTTACAGGAGCGACATTTAGCCCTCTTGTTGAGTGTCTTCAATCTGTAGGTTCCATGCGTCATGAATGGTGGCTGCAGTGGTATTTCTGGACTGTCTTGCATGAATATCGTTTGGAGGATGTGTGTGCGGAGGGAGATAGATTTTTTCCAAAATGTTCAAACGCGTTCCGTTTTTTATGTGAGCTACGCGTTAGTCATTATTCATCAAGGTGATGCTTCTGCGTAGAAGTGAGGCAAGTGCTCTGCCTGGCGTCTTCCCCTTCTCGGTCATGAGTACGGCTGTTCATCTCTATCCGCGCAATAATTTGCGTTAATTACATCTACTNGAGTGGGAAGCCATGACACTCGTTGTCGAGGTGTCCGCCTAGACCACCGTTACGTTGAAGGAGGCTAGCAACTAGTGGGAAATCACACTCAGAATCCGCCACCAATGCCCGATCGCCTTGTCCGCTACTTCTGCGATGCCTCGACGGGGAACAAATATAGATGGCTAGCTTCTGGTGAAAGCGAGCATGGATTCGCACGCGCATTCTACTTCCTTGAATCCTTAACTTCTTCCAATTTTTCATTGCCGTCCTGTATCACTGACTGATACCCGCCGGCTGTGGCTCCTACTCTAGACAATGTGTCATCTAAGGAGGACGATGGGATTCCGCATAGATGCATCCAGCATCGGTNATCACCACGTTTCCCGCTTCCATTTTAGCTCATATGTCTTTTGCGCCGTTGCGCGTTAGTCGCTCTCAATCTATCCTAGCTACAAAGGTCCATATTTCTGCAGTGTCACTTGGGAACGAACCACCACCCATATCCCACAAACCCAATCAGCGCACCGATGTTTTTCTTTCCCCCACGTACCGATAGACCTCTCAACTGCGCATATATCAACCATTGTATCTCTTCTCTGTATCAAGAACTTTGCTTGCACCAGGATGCTCCTCTCAAAGACCCTTGGATTTCCCAATTGCGTCGACACCTGCCACCTCTCAGGCAAGTGACTACCTCTGCACTCTTCGTTGTCGACTACATGCTATCCCTTTTTAGCCCTGTCTTTCTAGCTCCTATCTCTGGAGATATTGGATGTTCGCGTGGCCCTTTGCTCGCATTCCGACTTCGTGAGGCTTACGAGAGAGAAAAGCGTCCGTATGCGATCAGGTAAGTCTAACACGGTCTTCCACAATAATGTCAAGCCGTTGTTGAAATTGGCATACGCAGGCGCTTGCAGGAATGCCTGTTAATGGGATCACATAGGAATATTATCAACCCAGCGCTTGCTCCGATTGATCGGGTTAGAGGTATAGCCGCTGGAGAAGGAATGACCATCTTCCAATGCCCTACCTTCAGCCCTCCTTGGCCAAATGCTTGTTTTATTGTCACTGGGGTTGTTGCTTTTTCAAGGTTACGTTCGCCTGTAATTCGGGAGGAAGGCGCCAGGACAGTGACTGATAGACGTGTCGGTGTCTATCCTTTTCAAGTTGATTTCCACAGGACGCTTTCCTATCTGGGAACTGTGGGGGGTAAACCTGCTCTAAGATACTTATTCTCAGACGGTTGCATCGAGTTCACTACTGGTAGTAAAGGTGCGTGAGTGTATCTTCAGAATATACTCCTTGATTATTCACCAAAGGGGAAGCAGTGCTTTACGATGGGCGTCTTACCGCCAGTTACTACAGGGATGCGGGACCGCTGGGGAATCCAGGAGTGACCAACGTTCGTACAGGAGAGTTCCCAGAGTACCTAGATTTCGACATACCAGGTACGCTTGTATTCAATCTGTGTCAACCTGCCCTTACATGCGAAACGGGAGCTAGTTCCGATCTTCGATGCGAGGAAACCCGATCTAAAGTTTACATCGGATTTGTTAGGGAAGCTACACCGCCTTCCACTTTACGACAAGGAATTACCCCCAAGTGCATTAGTCACAGTTGGCTTTACAGCCAGCACTTTCACACGGGGAGGCCCGCTTTTGTATGGACCTGATTTTCTTGCCTTCCACCTCCAGTTCATAGTCCTTCATGTCGATTGACCTGATATGTTAGGCTGCGTTATATCTGACAGAGAGACTTTTTACGTGGACATATCCACGGTCCCTGCCGCTCCCTTTGCTAGGAAAGTTTAATTGTGTGATTTACATGGACAAAATCCTCACAGTAAGGATCTCCGGGTACCTGTCAGTCTCGATACACTTGCCCTCCCTACTGAGCACCGTGGAGGATAGAAATGTGGAAAAAGGTGTCAAGCAAGAGGATCACATCATGCTCAATGGAGATGCTGTTGAGGAGAACTGGCTGAGGGGGAGTGTCAAATGTGTACGACATAAGGGTGGACTGGATCATGATGAGTGAGTTGTTGACATCTTCCTCGTTCAGGACATGAACGAAGCATCGTTCAGTAAGAGGCCCATTGGAACTATACAGAACGACTCACCAATAGAAGGCGGTCTCATCAGACAATTTGTTGAACACCTGAAGGGACTGACTTCGGTGGAGATGGAACATGAATTGAGGGTAGATACTGAAGTTGTCGGTGAAGTGGAAGCTTGTCGGGTCTCCTTCCCTATAATCGGCGAACTTCTGGCACAGTCGAATGAGCATGCGGTCCAGCCATCGAAAGATGTCGGGAGAGTCGGCGATCCCTTCCTGAATACTGCTATTCTTGCATCAAGACCGCGGCTGTTTCCTGGTGAAGAGGCAGGAATGCTGGGCGATCCAGTCTTCGGCAAGGTTGTGAGCAATGGTGGTCACCCGTAGGCGCATCTGGCCCGACGAATGTTGATAGTGTGTCACGAACTGAATGAGACCCCTTGAACCTGGTTGCAATGGCTGGCCCGGGGGTAACGACCCCAAAGTACACTCTGGTGGAGGTACGGGGGCTGATAGTGTTGATTTTCCTTGCAGATGTTTGACCAATACCAATCTCGGTTCCTTCAACGCACGGTGACTTCTTTCCAAACTGAAGATGACGTACCTGGATATTAAATGTAGCATTTAAACCCATGGTGAGATGACCCTGGTCGTCCTTGTTGAAAAGCCGCAATAAAGACTGCTTGAAGACGGAGGTAGCGAAGGAGTCTGACAAAACGATTACACCATTCGTCGAGTTGGCCAGCGACTTCATTTCATGCAGACCAATTTAATCCAGGCAACCAGCAAAGAGATCGACGACATGGCCGTGCAACGGCAGTACTTTACACTGCCTCACTTCTCTAACTAGAGTCCATTGGAGTCCAACCATTCCACTGGAATTCCACTGGAGTCTAACTGGAGTCCATTGGAGTCCAATAGAAATCCAATTGAGTCCAACCAAGTCCATCCAACTCTAGCCCACTCCAATTGGATTCCAGTTAGAGTCCAACTAGAGTCCAGTCAGTCTACTGATAACTTTGTGCAAAATTGCAGTCAACCTGGTTGGACTCTAACTGGACTCCAGTTAGAGTCCAGTTCAAGTCTAGCCAGTATAGTATATACTTTGCCTCAAGGTTGTTGTTGGCTAGTATGAGTATTGCCTGTTCCTCCTCCGACTTATCTGCTATGCACCTCATCACTCTTCTTGTCTTTAACAATCTTCACTGTCTCATATACTTGTATGCTTGATGTTGCTCCTTAGTCTTTTCTGCTTCATTGACTGATCTGTATTGCGGCTAGACTCCAATTGGACTCTCATCAGATTCCAATCAAACTCATATTCCCACAGTTGTCAACATACTCATTACTATGGTTCATCAATAATTTGGATATAGAAAACTGTCAAACAGTGAACTTTCTCTTTCATAGCACTACATGTGATCAACAGTATCTGCTTTGATACTGGCTTGATGTTATTATGATGTCATATCACCTGAATAGGATGAGTGTGAATATTTTCAGCATTTTTTACGATTTTTTCAGAATTAATGTGACATAATGGTATTAGATGTCAAAAGTAGCACAGCCACACTTTGCTATATTTGGGATTTTGATGGCATCAGCCACTTATTTGCCAATGGAATCCATTGGAGTCCAACTGAGGTATACCCACTAGACTCTAGGCTGTAGCTCCAATGAAGTCCATTGGACTCCAGTCACACCTTCACTCTAGTTGGAGTCCAATCTTCAAGATTTGGCTGGTGGGCTGGAGTTGGTTGGAGTAGGCTAGACTGGACCTCACCCAAATTTCTGCCAAAAACTCCAACCACTCCAACTGGACTACAGTGGACTCCACTGGAGTCCAATTGGAAAAGTGGGGCACTGTAAAGTCCTCACAAGGCCGGTGGCGGTGAAGAGTGCATGGATGAACGCGTATGCGTGAAGTTCATCTCAATGGAGTCAGTCTGGGCGGCTATAGTGCCGTCGTCGACAAATGTGATAAGGGTGGTGCCCAGGCCCACCTCCTTTATCCGATAGAGCTTCATGATAGGAGCAACGACGAGGGCAGAGAGGACTGGAGACAGGGCACTGCCCTGACCCACGCCCACATCCGCCTGCATAGGTTCTGACACAAAGTTGTTCCACGCATAGCGGGTAAACCTCTGCACCAAATAAGATGCGAAGAAGGTAGCCACCTTGGGGTGGAAACCCTGCTTCCGAAGGACCGCCAGGAGGAACTGGTGGTTGATTGAGGGGAAGAACTGAGCGATGTCGAAGGCGACTACGCTGGTATGATACCCTTTGACCCAGCCCGTCCGCACGAGGTGCGTCAGGAAGAGGCCGGCGTCTTCGGTAGAGCGCTGACGCACTCCGCCCATTTGGTTCGGATCGACCAAGTCGTACTTGATCATATCGAACTGGAATCGATTGGAGATGAGCTTCTCCAAAAGCTTNCCNAGGGTGTTCAACAGCACAATAGGCCGGAACGCCTTCGGGGTGGAATAGGCCGGCTTGTTCGGTTTCGGGATGATAACCGACAGCGAGTCCTTGAAGTGTTTTGGCCAATGCCCCACATCGATGCAGGCATTCGCTAAGCGGAGGATCAACACCGTACAGTCCGGTATCGACAGGATAGCCTTCAGGTGCCGCCACGTAACGTGGTCGGGACCTGGAGCAGAGCGAGACGAGCATGCCTCGAGCGCCTGCCTAAGTTCTAACTCAGAGAACTCAGGCCACTCCCTCGCCGCCAGGGTGGGGAGATCGTCCAAAATGGACAGGTCAACCGGTCGGTTGTTTGCAGCGTTGTAGGTGCCATGAAGCGCCTGCCAGAGCTGGTCCGTAGTGTGACAAGGCTGCCCATTGAACTGGATAGCCTCGCACGGAGGATTCTTGCGCTCCTGGATCCAAGCCATGAGATCCCAGGGACGCTTGTGATCAATAGAGATTTCTGCGACCTTTTCGTCAAAGAACTCCCGCTTGGCCGCCCTCACAGCAGCCCGAAAGACGCGACGAGTGTCAGGGGATTTATCCTCCCTGTACTCATCATACGCCGCCTGACACGTCTCGCCCCACCACGGTTTGGACTTGACGGTGATGGTGTACCCCTTCGAGTGGACCTGCCACGCTCCGGAGAACATGCCAGCAATATTCTGGGCCAGCTCCTCAACCGCCTCAGGCGTGTCGAGGGGACCCAAATCATGCAGGAGATCAGCCAGACCAGTGTTGATCTGGAAGATGAAGGCCGCTTCCTCATCGGAGCCGCCCTTGATGGTGCGCCCCTTGTGTTGACGCGTAACTTGGTCAAGGGGCAGAAGTGTGGTGAGAGGGACATGGTCCGACTCGCCCTGAAGGTTGGTGGCCCGTTCCGGGGCACTAGCGATGACATCCCCAGGAGGGAGAAACATGAGGTCGATGACAGACCTGACGTTTGGATCAGCGCGAGACACAAANGTGGGTCCCGGATTTGAGGGCGGAGCATACTCCAAGCCCAGTCGCGCTGCTGTGTCGACGAGCAGGATAGGCGTTGTCCGGTGGTGCTGGACCGCAGGGTCCCACTCACTGGAGTGACAGTTGAAGTCCCCGGCCATAATAGCCATCTGGGGAAGGGATTCGATACGTCCAGCAATGAGCTCGATGCCTCTATGCTGGTCGTCGGAGTACACATTCATTAGGTAGATGGGGTCGCTCCCCACGTACAGGGAAACGACCATCACATCGCGATCGTCGATGAGCTCTCGACGATACGCTGGGCGCATAGGCGCCAAGCGTTGAGACACATAGGTCAAGACACGTGGTCTAGACCCTTCTTCAGGTTGACGCACCATAGTAATCCACTGGGGATGCTTAGGTGCGCCTCGGACTTCTGTACCTTCTCTGCTAACAGCGGACGGTGCATGTCTAATGAGCTGCCAGGGCGGCTCTTGGATAAACAGAACGTCAAAGTCATTTACATTGCGTTCGAGGAATACATCAAGATCACGAAAGTTCTTAGCGATGTTAAAAGTACAAATACGAATCTCCCTAATGTCCTTCGTCGAGCTAGGCATTAGGCAAGGTTCGCGTTAGTGGAGGAGGCTCGTCCGCGCTCTTGAAAAGCACGCACCTTAGCGTTGAGAGCATCGATCTTGGCGCGGTCGAAGCGCGCACGCCAGAACGGGCATTTGTGGTCGATGGCGCTGTGGCCCTCTTTCCGACAGTTGGGGCAGCGACGC
>JANDKE010000153.1:0-34968 GCA_027627275.1 Coprinellus aureogranulatus
GGCCCTACCGTCCCCCATGTACGGCCAGTGTGGCGGTATCGGCTACACCGGTGCTACTCAGTGCGCTTCTGGCAGTTGCACCAAGGTCAACGACTACTACAGCCAGTGCTTGTAAAATAGCTGCTTGTGCTCTCACATGCTCCCGGCAATATGTTTCTCCAGCAATAATAATGTTATCGAAGTTGCATTCCATTCCAGTCTCAAGTTGGGTACTCGGGGCCCGCAACGTCAGCAAGTTCTGAATTCCAAGGAATGTTCGAAGAGACGTGGATGAGAACCAATTATCACTTGAGGAAGGGCACCGGCGAGCCAGCTTTTTGAGTGCTCCACATACTCGTTTGTCTTCTTCCACGAAGAATGCGTGTGCTGTAGTGCGCTCACCTGATTCAGGCAGATCTGCGCGGCTGCAAGAGTGCACTGTGCAAGGAGCTGTGGGATACATGCTTTTGCTTCGCGAACATTGTGTCCAGAAATCTCGGAAACACAATTTCTTCTTTATTGCCGACGATGTGACGATCTCCAACCAGGTTTCTCATCGGCCATTTCGATGAGGCATAAAATGTCGTTCTGGCTGCCAACGGAATCCAGGAGCTCTGACGAGTGCCACTCTTTCTTGAGATGTTGTCTGCTTCCCTTCTTGCTCTGGCTTCCCTCTTCGTCGGACAGGCCGCTGCTCATGGCGGTGTGACCTCGTACGTTATCGACGGTGAGTCCAAATCTCTAATCAATATCAGTGATAGAGGCTCATTGGAACCCTGGCAGGGACGACCTATCCTGGATGGCAGCCATACAACTCTGCCAGCGGCCAGAAGTCGATCGAAAGGCCATATAGTGGGTGATGCGTTCTATATCCCCGTATAGTGTGCTAACGAAGAGACAGGCAGCTACGATCCGTAAGTTTGTGCCTTCGTAAACATGGATGGACGGCTCCTCATGTCGGAATAGAATTTTGAGCACCTCGGCGGGTGTGAGTATCACCCACTCGACCTGTACGAGTTCCACTGACTGACGTGTGCCCAGACGTTCGCCTGCAACAACGGTGGCCAAGCAAGCGGTGGGCAACTCTCCGCCAACGTCCGTGCCGGCAGCGTTGTCACAGCCAAGTGGAAGTAGGTGCTCGTATATCACCCTCTCGCCGCATACAACCCTGACGAGGATAGTCAATGGACTCACGCTGAAGGCCCCGTCATGGTCTACATGGCCAAATGCCCAGGCGCGTGCACCTCTGCGAACAGCAACAGTCTCAGCTGGTTCAAGATTGCCGAGACGGGCCTTATCTCGGGCACCTTGGCCAAGGGACAGTGGGGTAACGGTCTCATCATGAAGAACCTCGCCTACAACGCTACCATCCCCCGTAGCCTGGCTGATGGTGAATACCTCATCAGGGTATGTCTATAGCGGCACCTTCCTAGCCCGTGTTTATGCTGATCATGTCTGCAGCACGAACTCCTCGCTCTTCACCAGGCTAACACCCCTCAGTTCTACCCCGAGTGTGCTCAGCTCATCCTCACCGGTGGCGGAGGCGTAAATCCCCCTTCCAAGTACACTGTCAGGTTCCCTGGTGGCTACTCCATGAATGACCCTGGTGTCCGAGTCGACATCTACTCCGCCCAGGCTCCTTCTATTACGACTTACAAGGTGCCTGGACCCGGTGAGTACGCGATCATGAACCTCTCGAAATCAGTACTAAGAACACCGCAGCTGTATGGAATGGCCAGTCTTCTTGAGGTTGGAAGTCCAGTTTGGGTGCACCGGCGTGTTAGCCAAATTGAATGGATACAATAGAACCTGTGTCCGCTTAATTCATGCTGTCCGTTAGTGTCCGTTCCAGAGACGGAGCCTGAGGGGCCGAAAGAGTTGTTTCTAGGTAGACTACTATTCCACCAGCCAGATAGCTATATACTGTATGCCACAGGAGTGATCACAAGAGATGAAGGTTAGCGAGGAGCTATCGGTACGGTTTTACGCCTCAGTGTATACCCCCTGCGGATCCCTTTTCGAACAGAGAATCCTGAGAACTTCCAGGAGACCACTTCAAAATGACGAAGGATACCTCTCCTCCAAACTCTGCATGCAGGCAGACAGATAAACCATTCGCACTTAAAAAAATATAGCTCAGTTAGGGCGATGACTATGGTGAATGGAATACGGGACACACCTCATGATGTGCGCTATGGAAAATCCTAGTGACGAGTTCGAGAGTGGTGGTAGAAGAACATTGGGACGGTTGACTGGGTCTAGTGGCCGACTCCGCCCTCTTCAAAGTAGAAAACCACCAATCCACGTCGTCGTCGGTATGATCGCGACTGCGTTGGTCCAGGAAAGTACCGAACTGTACAGCAAAGGCGATGAGAAACGCATCAAGCAGGCTTCCACGATGAAGAGGTCCTCTATCTAGTATCATACCCATCAGGGCGCTGACTCATTGAATCGAGGGGAAAGGGACGCACTTTTCAGAACCCAGTGATAACGCCCTTTCAAGAAATCTTCAGTCATGGCACGGCTTACAAAAAGATCTACATGTTGACTACGGCTTTCAGTCCCCAAGAAATCGAGCAGCGATTTGTGGTGAAGGTGAAGGTTGGATTGGCCGTCCTGGAAGGAAGGAAGTTGAAGTAATGATGCCAGGCCACCCAGTAGCCATTGCATTTGACCTGGAGAAGACTCGAGGAGAAAGGTTATGAAGAAATCCTCACAACCATCGTTCTTCAGATAATGCATGGCAGATACCCATCTTGCAGCCATGGTGGGATTAGGACTTGTATTGATTATGGCGGTATATAGCCGATCCAGGCGGGCAAAGGGTTTGGAGTTGGTAGGACCCTCTTGGCGCCACTTGAGAATCAGATTCAACTGCTCAACAGGCGGGTGTTTTGCGCCCGGGCTGTCAACAAAGCGGATGACAGTTGAAGCGTAAATGAATTGGCCAGAGGCTTCCTGGATTAGGTAGTCGATAGTCTCCCGAGAGATCCAATCCAAAGCGAGGTCGTACCGCCGCCTTATTTCGTCGAACTTGGCCTCGAGATATACCGCTATGTCCGCGTCGGGGTTGTACTTGTTGTCAAGGAAAATCTTCTTGGATAAGCTGTTTTCCTTGGAGAAGAATTCGAAGATAGAGCGCTCCGGCCTACTGACAACAACTATGCGAAAGGGAAAGAATTCTGACTTGGCGGCGTATGCCAAAGTCATCAGTACTGTTTGCTGATGGTCCATTTGGATGTCAGCTAATAGGTCGATCTGGCCGAGACTGAATTGAGACGAATACGTGGACAATCCCATCCCGAAGTTTGTGGACAATCCCATCCCGAGGTTTGGGGGCTTCCTTGTTGGTGGATGTATCGGTGCTGAGGTCTCACATTCATCCAATCCGTCGATGATGACCACCTTGGGCCACAGTGATGCATCGCGGTTCTCGAGCAATGTGCGAAGTGGTTGTAGAAGAAGAATGCCCAGCTGTGCTTGCAGATTCTTCTCGAATATCGTCGGATTGGAACTGATGAGAGAGAGAATCGCATCTTTGAGTCCAGCGAGCTGGGGGTGTTCCGTGAACTGATAGGCGAGCGTGGCTACGACGGATTGACTTGAGCGTAGGCGATGGTTAAGGGAGGACGCCGAAAAGAAGAAGCTCCCTGCGAGCCATCCCTTCTTCTGACATTCATCGGCGATGCTCCCCGCAATGGCTGTCTTCCCCGCTCCGGCGGGCCCTGCCAGCAAGAGGATCCTTTTGTCGCCTGCGCCCCCGTCCCCCTGCTCTATCCAGCCCATTATCTCCTCTTGAACAGCTTTCCTCGTCTCCGGGTGGCACTTCGGTGCGTTGATTCCGCCGCGGTCGACCGAGTCGTAGGCGGCACCCATCTCGACGTGTTCTAGGAGCCCTGCAGTAGAGAGTAAAATTTGAAGTGCCGGCTGTGGACATGGGTACATACTTTCGATGGGAGCCTTTGCTGCACTACCTGTAAACTGGTAGACATTCGAATTCTTCGCATTGATGAGGTTCTGGGTTCCGACGTGGAAGTCGTGTGCTTCGTTGTAGGGCATGTAGGCTGGGTCCATGGCCCAATGAGCCTGGGGGGAAAGAGGTCGGAAGTGGTTGACATGCGGAATAGGGCCTGCACTGTGAAGTCGGAGTGTGAAGCGGTGTTACCCATCGAGTTGGGGTCAGCCTTGACGAGGCTGTGCCATTTGGGCGCTTATTCTAAGCCTTTGGTGGATGGAGGCCATCACTAGCTCGGATACACGGGCTTTCATGGACTATCACGTAGTGTTTGCAATTTCAGGGGGTTTCCTCCCAGAGATCCATACGGGTTTTAGCCGCAATGTAAGCGCCAGCTCGCTGCAAGGAAGGGCTACCTCGGCGCGGATAGCATAGTCCGCACCAAAATGCCCCGAATAGTATTCTACAGTCAAGATTGGCAAAGGACAGGCAATAAACGCGGAGCTTTGAAGCGACATCGCCTCGAACGAATTTTAATTCGAATGACCTTTATCTTGCCTAAGCCGTAGCAGGTACTCTCTTCTGAAACCTCTTCGGAAAGAGAATGCGTGAAGGCGCGAAGAAGCCACCTCGAAATAACGAAGGATACCCCTCCTCCAGACCTTGCATGCGGGAAGGCACCCGTACCACCTGCACTAGTAGGGAGGCATTTCGCCGTCAGCTTAATCCAGAGCAGGATATGCGAATCCTCCACTCACGTCTACATGCACCATATGAAAAAGAGTTGTGACCGACTCGACGATCGCGAGGGGGTTCGGGGGCGCCGATTGCGGTACGGTGCAAAGGCAGGTGAACCACCAATCCATGTCTACATCACAATACGGGAGATGGCGTCGGTCAAAATAACTCATCCATTTGACAGCAAATGTGACAAGAATTTCCCGGAGTGAAACTTCGTTCGGTTGCTGCACTTGAGGGCCTTGGTCTGTTCTCTTTGTCAAAACGAGGGGCGATAGGCAACGGTTGGAGAAGCACGTACTTTTCAGAATTGTGTGGTAGCGCTCCTTCAAGAAACCCTTGACCATGGTTTCGTTGACGTATAGGCCTGCGTGTTGGCTACGGCTTGGTGTATCTAGGAAATCCAGCAAAGATTTGTGGTAGAAGCATAAGCGGGGTGGACCCTGCGCGAACGAAGGGAGTCGTAGCAATGACGCCAAACCACCGAGCAGCCACTGCATTTGACCTGCAGAAGACTCGAGGATACCCCTGATATAAAGGTCCTTGAAATCATTATCCTCCCAACTGTTGTTCAGGAAGTGGATTGTCGCTATCCATTTGGCGGCCAGAGTCGGATCGGGACTGGTCTTAATGATGCAAGTGTATAGCAAGTCTAGTGGCGCAAAAGGTTTGCATTGAATATCAGCTTCGCGGCGCCATTGGAGAATGGAGTTCAATTGCTCAAGTGGTGGACGCTCCGAGTTGGCATCCCCGACGAAGCGGATAGCGGTAGAGGCGTAGATGAATTGGCCCGATGCCTCTCGCACGAGCAAATTGATGACATCCTCGGTGACCCAGTTTGAAGGAAGGCGGTACCGGCGTCCTATCTCGTCGAATTTGGCGCGAAGATACAGAGCAATATCTGCATCGGGGTTGTACTTGTTGTCAAGAAACATCTTCTTTGATAGGCCCTGCTCAGAAGAGAAGAATTCACGTATAGGGCGCTCGGGTCTACTGAAGACGATGATCCGGAATGGGAAGGAGTCAGTTCTAGCTGCCTGGGAGATGACATTCAAAACAGCTTGTTGGTGGTCCAGTGGCACTTCCGATGCCCCTGGCTTGAGACCAAATGCGTAAGACCTCTGCATCGGCACAGGACCCACTTCCCCGGTGGACTTCACTCCTTTCTTCCCCTGTCCACGAAGATCCTTTCGTATTGGCCGTTTCATGCTGGAGTTCCCTGCATCGTTGTCACTGCTCTCAGGAGCGTCGCCTGTCGGGCCCCATGTTAGCCCTGCCTTCAACGTCCTTGCCCGGGGGTTCTCCCAATCGTCATCTTCCATTGCTGCAGTCCTTTGTGCTCTTGAGAGTAGAAGATTCTTCATGATGGTATCGCATTCATCGACCCCATCGATGATTATTACTCTGGGCCAGGCTGCGCGGTTGCCGGATAGCTTGAGCAGCGGAGACACGATGATACATTCAAGCTGGTCGTTGAGATTCTTTTCGAAGATAGCGGGACTGCTCCACATCGAACGGAGGATCTCGCCCTTGAGGCCAGAGAGCGCCGGATGCTCCGAAAGCTGGTATGCAAGTGTCGCCACCAGGGATTCACTGGATCGACGTCGAGGATATAACGAGAATGCCGAGAAGAAAAACGTGCCAGCTAGCCAGCCCTTCTTCTGACATTCCTCGGCTATCGACCCTGCTATTGCTGTCTTCCCCGAGCCGGCTGGGCCTGTCAACCATAGAATCTTCTTTCCGTCCCCAATTCCTTCTCCGTTCTCAATCCAGCGCATGATTTCTCCTTGAACGGCTCTCCTAGTCTTGGGATGGCATTTTGGGGAGTCGGCTCCCCCGCGGTCTACCGAGTCGTGTGCAGCACTCATCTCAACGCGATCAAGAAGTCCTGCGCAAATGCTCTGTAAGTCCTGGAACTCAGTTCACGGCGGTGTGTGAGCATACTCTCTATTGGGACCTTTCCCGGGCCACCTGTGACTGATAGACATTCTGCGCATTTATGAAGTTCTGATTCTCTATGTTGAAGTCGTGGGCCTGGTCGAACAGCAAAGTCGGGCCGCCACGAGGTTCCTGGGCTTCTACGCTGTCTTTTGCCCCGCCGAAGAGTAAGTTTTGGGCGCGACGAGGGGGCTGGTTTTGCGAGCTGAGGTCGTTCGCCTCGTCAAACAACAAGCCTCGCCCGCGGCGTGGCTGGCCGTAGCGATCATCAGGGTCGTACATGAAGGAGAGAGGAAAGCTGCAAGTGGCACCGCAGAGTGCGCATGCGGCATCAGGCATGTGGAAGCGGTGCTTGACTTTGAACCAGCAGGATATTCGAGGACTCGGAAACACGCTTGTAACAGTGGCATCTCAAACCCCACCGCACATATGGATTATTAGAGATCTATACTCCTCAGCAGTAACGCTGGCAGCCGACAGCCTATAATCATACAACTACGACGTCTCTTGAGGACGAGCTACGAGCTTCGTGTTGGAGACTTTCCCTTCTTCCAACCTCCTCAGCCCCTCTGGGATACCGCTCAGACCATCTGAAAGTACTTCAACATTATGCGGCTGTGACAAGCTCAGGCACACAATCCACCTCCCGCAGCCGTTCCAAAAGCTCACCTTGATATCGCCGCTTTCGAGCAACGCCGGGATCCTTTGGTACAGCTCGGCCACCAGCGTAGCGTTTTCAGGAAACCTCTTCGAACCAATCACGAGCACGCCGGTTTTTTCCCTGCGCCTTACCTTCTACCTCCCAGAAAGGCTCCAGGGGGAGGAATATGATTTGCTTTCCTCCAGGAGCAAGGATGTCGAACCCTTGCTTCTGCGTCTCTGCACTGGAGATTCCGTCGACGATATTCTTGATCGGCAAGCTGGTAATGGCCTCGATCTGAGCCTGGGTCACAGCCCCATTGCGATCTAGGACGTGCGTTGCACCGAGAGCCTTGAGAGCTGCTTCATGCTTCAGGGAGGCGGTAGCGATAATGGGGCCGAAGCCGGATAACCTGGCTAGCTGAATCGCTGGGAATTATCCAGTCAGGACGCCTCTTCGAAATTCATGGAATCAATGTACCGAATTGACCAACGGCACTTGAGCCTCCCAAGATCAGAATCGGAACGCCACGATATTTCGCCCTGTTTTCTGGCCTGACTGGAGTGTCAAAGCCGAAGCCGTAAGGGATCTCATTGTAGAGGCCGACGTAGGGCGCGGTCATCGCGACGGGGATCGTTGCTGCGTCATCGTATGTAAGGTTGGGAGGAATCTGCACAACCACATGCACATCAGCGTCGTGGAAGAGTGTAACAGGGTATTTTTTCAGACCTTCGCGAGGCATTGAGTATCGGCGATCGCATACTGCTGGAAGCCGGTCTGCCTATTGTCGCCAACTACACCTTGGGTGAACCTAAAGATATGGGTCAATGAACGAGTTTATGACAGGCAGAACGGCCATGAACTTCAGCATGACTTACACTCTATCCCCAAGCGCGAACCGAGTCACGCCTTCACCGAGCTCGACGATCTCGCCAGCGATATCCGACCCACGAATACTAGGGAACTGCTCAATCGAATAGTCATACTTGCTGAGCTTCCAATCCACAGGGTTGAGGGCGGACGCATGGATTTTCAGGAGGACCTCGTCCTTCCCCGGTTTAGGAATGGGTACCTCGCCGAGAACGAAGTCGCCGAACTTCTCCTTCAACAACAGTGCTTTCTGTACAATAGGAGACATGGAAGTTGGGATATTGAATGGGATGGTGCGAGTGAAGCTTGAGGGTAAGACAGTGGTAAAAGTTACAGGCAGGACAATTCGTCTTTATAGGCCAGCCCCATGCGCAGCCGTAAGGACAGTACAATGCGTCTGTCGATGGCGACATATTCAAAGATATTTTCACCAAAATCCAGCAGCTACGAAGGAAAGCTTGGTTGTAGCGTCTTCGGTCATCGGTCGATGGTGCTTAGAAACTCTTGCTGTCTCTTGGAGAAGTTTCGCCAGAATCAGGGGGAAAGGCGTGCCTCGGATAACTCAATCCACTCTTTGTTCCCGCTCTCGAATCAATCCAGAGATTGTAAATTGAGGACCAATGTCTCTTCCGGACTACCGAAAGTGCTATTTGGAACTTTGACCAGAATCGATTCCGCCAATGGACTGTCGATTACGCATCCTTGTTCCCTCCGACAGACTGGAATATGCCAAAGAGTCCAACTGGAGGTGGGGAACGTCCGATGCATGAGATAACGCTTGGAGCAAACGTGAGTATTCTAGGGGCGTGAGCGACGGAGAGACGGAATAACGGTTAGGGAGGTCAACTCGAAGGTGGTCATGGTTGGGCGAAAAGGCTCGACGATGGCCTCGGAGGCCGTTCTCATCTGATCATGATGATGTTATGATGCTAAGCGGCACTCCCTCGGCATTGGTGGCCCCCAGTGCTGGTGCCAACCCAAACGCTCACCGCGCCTGCTCAGTGTCAGTAATGCTCGAGGTAAGGATGTAGCTAATGGTCAAAGTACAGGATTAGACAGCGCCCCTCTTCTCCGAGCTTCGATTAACATCCGGATGCTAATTCATAACTCAGAGGCTGCAGCAGCCCTCCGAAGCCGGGCGAACCTGATTTCGAATTGCACACAATGTTACCGTAGTCTCCGACTCGGAGGGAGTGGAGAATAAATAGTCCTATGCTCCCATCTTCAGTTCCTCTATAGATACTTCGTCGTACGCAACGCACTCAAGCCGCTCCTTGAGACCAGACCACACGCTTCTCGTCGGAGACGCTGCTCTCTTCCAGCCTCTTGAATCCATCCTCCGAGTGCCATTGACCGTTACGATTGCAGGCCGCAGCCCAGGGCGTCTATCCCATTGTGCTGGTGGGCTCACCATCAGACTGTCATTCCTCAAAAAATCCGAAGGAACCTGCATACTGTCGTAAAGACGATTTGTGTGGTACGTATGTGCACGGGATGGCTATTGAGATCCTTTGAAAAGAGGGCTAAATCGTCTCGTGAGGACGGGCAACGAGTTTCGTATTCGAGACCGTTCCATCTTCCAACCTCTTCAACCCATCTGGGATTCCTCTCAGCCCATTCGGTAGAACTTCAACGTTGTGCGGCTGTGTGGGACGTTAGGACCCCTTACGCCTGGGTGATAATAGCAAATGATCACCTTGATATCACCACTTTCCAGCAACTCCGTGAAGTTTCGGTACAGCTCAGCCACCACAGTAGCATGCTCGGGGTACTTCTTAGACCCAATCACGAAGATTACCTTTTTATCCTGATCCTTTCCGTCGTCCTCCCAGAACGCCTCGGGTCGAAACACGATGATTTGTGTTCCTCCTGGTGCAAGGATGTCGAACCCTTGCCTCTGTGTCTCTGGACTAGAGATTGAGTCTATGATACTACTGATGGGTGCGCTGGTAATGGCCTTAATCTGAGCCTCGGTGACAGGGGCGTTGCGGTCCAGGACGTGCGTTGCACCAAGACCCTTGAGGGTCGCTTCGTGCTTCAATGAGGCAGTGGTTATGATTGGGCTAAAACCTGACAATTTGGCCAGCTGGAGGGCTTCAGGACGATGTCAGAGCGCGATTCCTCAGTGTGTACGGTAAACGTACCGAAGCGGCCCACTGCGCTTGAACCTCCCAGGATGAGAATAGGTACGCCGTGATACTTCCTCTGTCCTCGGGCCTGACCGGTGTATCGAAACCAAGGCCGTAAGGACTTGTATTGTACAGGCCAACATATGGGGCGGTAATCGCAACGGGTATCGTAGCTGCGTCGTCGTATGTCAAGTTGGGAGGAATCTGCAGAATCAGGTCAGCGTTAAGGAGCATGGAAGGGACAAGCAGGGTAGTCTCACAGACCTTTGCGAGGCAGTGCGTATCGGCTATCGCATATTGCTGGAAACCCGTCTGCCTATTGTCGCCAATTACACCTTGGGTGAACCTAGGAATATGGGTTAACTATCAAGTTGGAACATGCAAGGCAGATAGTACTTTACACTCTATCTCCTACCAAGAATCGTGACACGCCTTCACCGACCTCGATTATCTCGCCCGCGATATCCGATCCACGAATGGTGGGGTACTTCTCGCCCAGAAACTCGTATTTGCCGAGTTTCCAGTCCACGGGGTTGAGGGCGGATGAATGAACCTTCAAGAGGACTTCGTCCTTCCCCGGCTTGGGAACAGAGACATCACCGAGAATGAAATCGCCGAACCTCTCCTTCAGCAAGAGTGCTTTTTGGTGAGTCGGAGGCATATCACTGGGTTACGGATGGGGTGAAGCGAATAGAGATCTCGTGGAGAACCTCGATCTATCACGCAGGACAACGCGCCTTTATTAGCCAGGACCATGCACCACATGCCCCGCCTGTCGATGGCGCTTGTTTCGACAGGGATTCACCAACTTTGGTGAAAATCTCAGCTGCAGCATTTCGACGAGCATCAGTCAGCAACGCTTAGAAAGCCTTCCCAGACTTCAGTACTTTTTGACAAAATCAGTGGAAAAGGCGCACCAATGAGCCCTTTGCAGTCTTGGTCGCCGCTCTCTCGAACCAAACCATCGCAGTGAGGTAATCAGAAGGTCGTAAAGGTAGAATCAACGCCTCTTGTTGACCGCCTCCAGCCCTGAATTGGAAGGTTTGCTGTGGAAAGACCCATAGGCGGATCGTGGATTACTCATCCTCGTTCCCACCAACAGATTTGAATGCGAGAGAGGAAGTCCAATTGGGGGCACGAAAAGCCCGACGGTTACTAGATAGGCGCGCATGCGACCAACCTTCACCCAAAGGAAACTCTGTAGAGTAAATCGAGGCAAAAAGTAAGGGAGACATGATAATCATGGTTGTTGGAAGGAAAGGAGCTTGAAGCGCGACACTGACCGTGATGATTTCGTGGGTGATGCAATTGATGATTGCTGGTCAGGTCAAGGGCTAGCCCCAGCCCGATGTTCGTCCCGAATGCCTCACCACCATTCAGTGCTTCGTTGACGAGGATGTTATTGGGTCATTACGTGCTAATGTAGCCAGGAGGAAGGGTCCGATCAGGCCTGTCCACTTCATCTTCGGCAGGATTGACTTCACTTCGCGATTGAATACGGTCGGGCGCGAACGCGATTACTGGTTGCACAAGCGATTCACGAGCTTCTAGGGAATTTATACTGTACACGAAAGGCAGCTTGTATAGTCTGTAATAGTCTCAAGCAGTTTCCTGTGGGCGGGCCACCAGCTTCTTGTTAGAGACCTTGCCCTCTTCGGACCGCTTCAACCCCTCCTCGATGCCGTTCAGACCGTTAGGCAGGACCTCGACGTTGTGCGGCTGTAAAGAGAGTGAGTGGTCCTGCACATCAGCGAGGAAGTACAGTCAAAACCCTTACCTTTATATCACCATTCTCTAGCAACGTCGTGAAGTTCGCCCACAACTCCTTCAGAAGTTCGACATGAGCTGGGAACTTCTTCGAGGCCACGACGCGGATGATCGACTTGTCTTGCTTCTTACCCTCCTCCTCCCAGAACGGCTCTGGGTCCAGCAGGAGAACTTGCTTTCCGCCAGGAGCGAGAATGTCAATACCTTGCTTCTGGGTCTCGGCGTTCGAAATGGCGTCGAACACAGTCTTGATAGGGATGGTGGTGATAGATAGAATCTCACCGGCCGCAAAGGAAGTATTCTTATCCAGGACATGCGTAGCTCCGAGCGCCTTCAGGGAGGATTCGTACTTCGGAGAGGCAGTTGTGATGATCGGGTTAAATCCGGAAAGCTTGGCCAGTTGGATAGCTTTCATACCGTCAGACATCCAGTCAATCTGTGTAGAGGGTACACATACCAAAATGGCCAACTGCGCTCGAGCCTCCAAGGATGACTATGGGCGTGCCGTCGTACTTTCCTCGATTCTCGGCTTTGATGGGAGTCGCAAACCCTAAGCCAATTGGACTATCGTTATACAAGCCGACAACAAGCCGACGTAGGCAGCTGTGAAGGTAACTGGAATGGTGGATGCGTCGTCGTAGGTCAGGTTGGATGGAATCTGTTGACGTGGTCAGTAAATGAAGTTTACAAACTTGGGAACGGAGATGAACCGACCTTAGCAAGGGTGTGCACGTCGGCGATCGCGTATTGCTGATAACCGGCCTGGTCGTAGATGCCAATAACGCCCTGCGTGAACCTATAAATGCGGAGAATAGGTTAGTTCAAGGAAACGAATCATCTCAGTAGAGACTAAAGCTCACACTTTGTCGCCAACGACGACCTTTGACGACACGCCTTCGCCGAGCTCAACGACCTCACCAGCGATGTCCAGACCAAGTATGGCCGGGTACTTCTCCAGCAAGAATCCAAACCTGCGAAGCTTCCAGTCCAGAGGGTTCAGAGCGGTTGAGTAGATCTTCACGAGAACTTCGTCCTTGCCAGGTTTCGGAACAGCGACTTCGCCTACAGCAAAATCTCCGAACTTCTCCTTGAGCAAGAGCGCCTTTTGCTGGGTAGGGGCCATAGAGGTGTTGTAGGGAATTATTGAGGAGCAATTGAGGGGGTGGAAGTGTGAGCTGTGAATGAGGTTTTCTGGAATCATACCCACTCCTTTATACCGCCATGACCACCGGGGCGCATGCACACGCAATGTACAATGCGCATCCTGTCTATCGACCGTGCCACCCGCAATCTGAGCACTCCGGGCGTCGCGGTGACATGCTGCTCATTCGACGGCATCTTCCTCCCGTCGTGATCAGTCAGCCGTCCTTTGGAAGCTCACCTCGAGGACGGATTATGCCCTGATATGTAAGGGCACACCGAGAATTGCCTTTCTTGCCCTGGTGTTATTGCCTTCAATGGGGTGTCTGGCTGTTGTGTGGTCGTGTGTATAGTCCTTATTGAAGCAATTTTGGTGGGAGTTCCGGACTGTGACAGGCGCGGGAGGTCAGTTGCGCACTTAGCAGTTAGCACGCTAACCTAGCCCATGATCTAGCTGGATACTAAATAGAATGAGTTAATCGAAATCGTAAAAGCCATTTGACGCTGCTTGCAACTCACAGGTAATAAGCGCTATACATTTTGGCGTAGCTGTCACCCTCAGTCATCGTCATCGTCATCTCCGTCTTGTCATATCTCTCTGCCGAGGGTAGAGCGACACCTCGCGGCGTGTCCCAGGGAATACGCTGACGGTGCTGGAGTAGCGAGGGATGGTCAATACTCAGCGTTCCGGTTGTCAAAGCGAAGGTCCTGACAAAGGTGGGAAGCCATCATGTTCGAATTCCTATCCCCTCGCTGGAGGATACGGCGATTCACGATAACGATTACATGTTCGCCGGTGTGAACAACCTAATTGGTCCGAAGCCCCTCGGTAGACTTTGGGAGTGGGCTGCCCTTGAATAACGCATTCCATGAAGTCTTCTAATCATCCGTCTCTTGTGGGTGGGCAACCAGCTTCACCCCCGACACCTTGTCTTCTTCCAGTAACCGGAGACCTGCGGTAATACCCTTCAGCCCCCCTGGCAATACCTCGAATCTCAGAGGCTAGATATGGTGCTCAGTTCTCTCATTCAAGGCCAGAGATATGATACGAGTCACCTTGATGTCCCCTTCCTCCAGCATCGACGCAAGTTCAGCCCACATCTCTCGCATGAGCTTGGCGTGACGTGGAAGGGTTTGATCTCCAAGAGGAAACACGACCTTCTTACCCTCAATGACGGCCTGTTGTGCTATGTCTTCCCGTGGAGGCTGAATGACGGAAAGGCTTCCGCCAGATGCGACAATTTCCAGTCCAACCTTCTGAGTCTCTTCCGTGCCAATAGCATCGAAGACTATGGTTAGTGGGACGCTAGTGATGGTTTGGATAATGGCCTTGGTCAGCGGGGCATTTCGATCTAAGACATGGGTAGCGCCGAGCGACTTCAGGTAGCCTTCGTGTTTGGAAGAGGCTGTAGTGATTATGGGGTCAAATCCCGATAGCTTCGCCAGCTGAATCGCTGTTGGAGGACAAGTTAGGAAGGTAGAGGGCGCGGCAACCACTTGTGCGTACTGAACTGCCCAACAGACCCAGCTCCTCCGATGACAATGACGGGCTCGCCTTGGTATGCACCCCGTCCGTTTTCCTCCAGCAGATACTTCAACCCAAGCCCATGAGGTTGCGCCTGGTAGAAGCCGATGAAAGCGGTACATAACGTTCCTGGTATCGTGGACGCTTCGTCGTATGACAGCCTCGCCGGAATCTTGGGAGATAGGCATATGAGGTTAACGACGACGTACTCTCGTGGGACGTCCGCTCACCTTGGAGAGAGTTTTAACGTCCGCGACAGTATATTCCTGGAATCCCGTATACTTGTGTCCACCGCGCCGGGCCCCTTTGAAAAGTCTGTCACGGCTGATCAGTTAGCTTTCTTCCCGCATCTGGCTAGGAGAAGCGAATTGACGCACACTCTGTCACCTACAGCTAGTCCTGTCACACCTTTGCCAGTCTCAACAATCTCTCCAGCAATGTCTACCCCAAGGACTGCGGGAAATGTGTCGACTATGAGACCGTACTTCTGAATTTTCCAATCCGCTGGGTTTAACGCAGCCGCTTTGACTTGAACAAGGACCTCTCCGTCTGCGGGCTCAGACACAGGGAAGTCTGGGGCAAGGATGAGTTCCCCAAACTTCTGCTCGAGCAGCAGAGCCTTTTGCCGCGCGGGGACGTTCATAATGTAGCGAGAGCTTGGTGCTGAGTGGAGGATAGTTCAGCGTAAGCGATATCGCATTATGTACTGAACTTACGGAGTGAGATGGGTCAGCAAGATCGAGAACGGAAGCTCTTCGAGATCCGGCCTAATGACACCAGTGCTGCGGATCCCCCACTGCCGATGGCGGCATTCATATCAACAAGACTACAAGCAGTCGGGATGGGATCAACACCATGGAACCCGGTGAAGGATGACTGCGGTGCTTACCTGGTGCCCACTGCCCTTTAAAGGGTCATTAGAAACTTGGTATCAGATGGGCGACAAACGTTGCACTAACATAACCTTAGTCTACCCAGCATCATGTTAAGATTTAGGAATGGCGATGTTGGGGAAAACGAAGCTCTCTTTCAACTAGACCCTTACCCTCATGATCAGAAATCAGAAGGCGACAGCCTGAGATGCAAAGAGGATTTGGATAGGTGGCTGAATCGCACCCACGGAACCGCGTCTCCAGACCAAGTAGAACGCATGTAAGTATGACGAGTGCATCTGGACGCAAACCTTCGATTGGGCTGGTAGGTTAGCCGGACTTTCTGACTCGATGATATTTTGCTCGTTCGAAGCTGTGTTGCGCAGAGTAGCGTCTGTACGAGCTGGAATAGGGACTGTCCTCGTGTGCGTCTGTACTGGGGTCGAGCTGCATGGAAGCATCCTGCCGAAGCCCAAAGCCCTGCTGCCTCATGAGCCGTCCCAACCTCTACCTTCACCCACGAGAATCCTCAGTGAAATAGCGCTTCCCAGAACTCCCAGATACGCTTCATATCTTTTCTAGGAATGATATCATTTAGCTGGCGTCCTAACAAATGAGTTAGAGCGGTCAGAGAATCCATCAAGAGGATAAGAACCGGCACGTACCGTGGCAAGTTCTTTTGGGACCCAAAAACTAGTCGATGCAATGGGATAAGCGAATTTGTTGAGGCGGACTACGAGTGGACAAGCATTGCAAGCAAGCGTTCATGGTATAAACGACCTCAAAAAGGTTGGACGTCGTGGTGCAAGTCAAAGGTCATAATCAGGCTGCCAGCGCCGTTTAAACTTTTCGTCATGGGAAATTCTGAGCGGCAACTCGGCATCACCAATGCCCCGCCAACGACTAGTTAGGCGCCTATCGATTGCGAGGCAGTACTAATCACTGTTGAGAAGATCCACGGGGCCAAGTTCTGGAGGAGGATTAGATGCATACGTCGCGGTGAACACAGCCGTGCAAAGGATACGGTCCTCTCACACCTTTGGAACAAAGCACCCTCGAAAGATGGCGACACAGCTACTTGCAATCGATACCGTCGAAAAATCAAGGTAAAACTCTCGCATCGCTATGAGTCACTTCTCCGAAGGCCGGTGAGAGGGTGGTGCGTAAAGGCCGCTTACGCAAAAAGTGGGACGTATATCCTGAGGAATCGGGCCGGGTCATGGGGGCAAATTCGTCGATGGGAACCTCACAAGGGTGAACTCGACTTTGTGCTAAGTCAACGTCGTTCACAAGATAATCAAAAAGGGAAATCTTACCTCGAAGTATCAGCGCAGACAGGGCGAGGAACCATCCAACAGCGATGTCAGCGCGTGGAAGCTCGCAAATGTATTCCCCGTCCAACGGAAGCACAGCTCCGCACCAAAAAAGTCAATCTTCCCAAGGGAACTGGCGGAGAAAGCCCACCGTGCGTATGCGTGGGTGCTTCAGCTCGTTCGTACTTCCTTTGATGAGTTAGAAAACATGACGCTTTACTCACCTGACATTTACTCCGACCGAAAGACTGGTCGAGATACATTTCACAGTACCTTCCCTCCGCCAGTCTCAGAATTTCGGATGTGCCATTCTTCCTTGCTCCCGATAATACGACGAGTCGATGCGATGTCCCAACATATGAGAAATAGCCCATCGTGTATTAAAAGCAAGTGCATGGCTTGTTCGAAAGGTCGGGGCACTGACTTCCTGCAGTTTTTCCAGCATGCTCTTCGCATCTCTTGTTGCGCTCGGATCCCTCTTCATTGGTCAGGTCGCCGCGCATGGTGGGGTAACCTCTTATGTGATAGACGGTGTGTATAGCGCAAGCGCTCGTCCCTCCTCANTCGCCGATCTCGATTTTGATNAGGAAAAACCTACCCTGGCTGGCAGCCGATCGAGCCTGTTGAGGNCCAGAAGACCATTGCGAGGAGATATGGTAAGTCACGTCAGTTGCAACCTACCCAGTTGACATTTTGCTGAGCCAGGGCTTTCCCCTCATCNTGAACAGCTAANTTTTGGCCCGTGAGTGTGCATNGCTCTCTGCCGCATACGGGAAGCGTCGAGCTAACGAAAGACCTCAGGATCATGTCCAACCTTCGGATCCTGTGAGTCCTGNGCACTACGCNAATGGTGCTATACTCAATTTGAGAACTTGATAGAATCTGTCCTGCAACAATGACGGTCAGCCTACTGAGGGACAGATATCCGCCCATGTCCGAGGCGGAAGCGTCNTCACCGCCAAATACGAGTAAGCCGATCAGCTTTTANACCGATACCCATGGCCGTTCGTCCATCTGAACAATCTCGCTAGACAGCAAGCCCACGCACAAGGCCCNGTCCTGGTCTACATGGCGAACTGCCACGGCCCGTGCACTAAGGCGAACAGCACCAATCTTCGCTGGTTCAAGATCGGCGAGACTGGCTTCGTCAAAGGCACAGGTAACCTCTAGTACGTATCCTGCATCTTGGGTGCANGCTGCAAGTTANCNCCAGCCTAACAATACTCGTTCAGCAACGGAACCTGGGGNATGACNGTGGTCAAGGACACTAAAGAATACGAAGTCAGGATCCCTCGCAATTTNGCACACGGCGAATACCTCATCAGGGTACGTTCTCCAAAACCCTGATGGCGTTTGNCACTGGGGTCNTATAATGACGCCATGAACAGCACGAGATCATCGCACTCCATGTCACTGGAAACCCCCAGTTCTACCCGAACTGTGCTCAGCTCGTCGTCCACGGCTTGCTTGGAGTAAACCCTCCTCGTCGCTACCTCACGAAGTTCCCCGGAGCCTACTCCATTGAGGANCCTGGACTCAGTATCGACATCTACAGCGATCCCACTGCTAACACTTACAAGACCCCTGGACCTGGCAAGTCACCGCCCCCACCNCGTTCACATTCATTGACTGATCGATTCTTTTAAAGCCGTCTGGAANGGGCAGATCTTGTAAGATCAGANAAANTCCAATGTAGTGGCGCCTTGGCCTNGTAGTTGCCTNGTGCTTTGTAGTATCTCTCATGNGNGNCNTTGACGCGACGGTACATCAATCAGAGGTTTCTGTCGACCGGATGCGCTGTGTTTCGCCNCATTCGATTCANAAAGTTTGAGTAGACATAGTAGAAGCCAAGATTCCTGGCTANCCAATTCAACTGAGTGTATGATCCAGCGGATATAGCCAGGAATAGCCGCATAGAAAAACACTGCGAGCACCGAGGAGGAGTCCGAGGAGCGGGAAGTTCGCACAAGCGGCAGCACTGCATCGCTTCCACATGCCCAGCCAGAGGGACAAGAGCTCACCANNAGTGTGACTGCAGGACAGAGATAGCGACTTGAGTTTGCACGGGTCAGCCAAGGAATACCAGAGCGAAGACTTGGAGGAAGCCAGGCATGAANCGTCCCGCCATTATTTCCGTGAATAGAGCCTGATCACCATCTTGAAGGAGCCTCGATTAGTACGAGTANACNGGAGCCNATTGGAGCAGTTAAGGGATGAGGCGAGCCCAGGTGAATGCAGCAGTCGGTCGACATGGTGGTTCTAGCTCAAGCGGCGGGCCTGACAGCTGCAGTGAGGCACTTGCACATTTTCCACCCTGGGAACTGTTGGCGGCATCATCCGGCATACCCTCATACCCCTGTCTGCCCAATGCTTGGCGCAGACGGCCACCATCCACTAGCTACCTGCTCATTGTGCCCAATGTCCACATGGACTGCCACCNTTAACTGGAGCGNCACCCCTAGGGCAGCAGTANATGATGATGTCCGACATCGGAATAGAATGGAAGACGCCGAAGATCAGTTTTGCAGAACCAGGGGGACAAACGGTAGCACCCTCGCGACCGAAGTCACCGAAGCCGCCTTTGGTGTGGACGCAAGGAGGCCCTAGAAAGGTACATAAGCTATGGCTTCCCAAGGCTCGTGGTGTGAGACGATACNGCTCTTCTCACCGAACACCGACGATGGCGTTCGCCTCCGACACTGTGCACGAAGGCTACGTCGACTTTGAAGTCAAATCCGTTGCCAAAGTCTGCCAGACCTACTACAAGATCATTGGAGACCTCAAGCCAGGCGTCCGTCCACTCATCGCGCTTCACGGAGGCCCAGGGGTGAATTCCGAGTATCATGAGATCCTCGCGGACGTCACCAGAGGTCGAGCTTCTCCCCTCGTCGTCTATGACCAAATCGGCAACGGCAAGTCGACTCACTTTCCAGACAAAATGGGTGATGTGGAGTTCTGGAGCATCCAACTGTTCGTAGACGAGCTCAGCAACCTCACGGAGAAGTTGGGCATTGAGGAATACGACCTGCTCGGCCATTCGTGGGGAGGTATGTTCGCAGCGGAGGTCGCTGTTCGACAGCCTCCAGGGATAAAGCACCTGATCATCATGTCCTCACCGGCGTCAATGCCGCTCTGGGTGGAAGCTCAGAATGTGCTGAGGTCCAAGCTGCCGAAGGACATCCAAGACGCGTTGAACAAGTACGAGGAGGATGGAATCGAAACCCCAGAATACAACGCTGCCGTCCAATTCTACTACCGCCGCCACCTGTGCCTGATCGACCCGTTCCCGGAGCCTATCGCTCGCGCTTTCGAATGGATTGAGAAGGACCCTACAGTTTACCTGACCATGTGAGAACTCGTCCACGAATACCACTCATGTCGCACCCGTGCTCACTTATGAACAGGAACGGGCCTTCCGAATTCAATGTGACAGGGTCACTCAAGACGTGGTCCATTATCGACAGGCTGGACAAGATCGATGTTCCGACCTTGATAACGAACGGTGACCAGGACGAAGCAGCCGATTCCGTCGTCTCCCCTTACGTTGAAGGAATTCGCGGTGCTAAGTGGGTCAAGTTCCAGGTTCGTAGCTCCTTTAGACATACTTTTTCACTTCTATGCTGAGGAATATATCTCGTCAGAACGCTAGTCATATGGCGCACTACGAAGTTCGGGAGGAGTTCATGCGCACCATCAGCGACTTCCTCTATGAATAGGCAAGCAACGGGGCTCAGAGGTAGAGACGCATTCAAGATGTTTGTAATGTAGTCCCGGACTGAAATATACAAAAGCGACCGATGCACTATGGGCGACAGCGGCCAACGGGTCTCTGAGTCACATTCTGTTCAGTTGATGCGGACAAGGGTTGGGATGGGCTCGGAGGGTACTTACATGAGATACGGACCTGCATTTTCGATCACTTTCCATTGCAACTCACTCGCGCAGGGGAGAGAGTAGCCGGTGACCCAATTTCCCTTTCTTCTGAAGCTGACATGCCAATGGTTCATCGTCAGAGTCGTCCGTCCATGTTGGCGTCTCCCTCGATCGCCTCCGGACCTGCAAATGAATATGGAAGAGTTCTGGTCAGCATTTGAAGCTGCGAGCAGTTCCGAACCTGTATACTCACCTTTTCTTTCTTCCCGCTGTCCGAGTTTGTCTTGTTTACCTTCTTAACTCGCGGCTTCCTCTCCTTAGCATTCGGCTCTTGGTCCTCATACCCGATACGGTCCAGCGCTTTCCGCTTCTTTCTGGGCTGCTTTGAGGGGTTAGACCCAACCTTGCCCTGCACTCGGCGCTCGACTTCATGGGGTGCTCTGATATCCGCCCTGGGGTCAACTGACATTCTCGATACCACAGAACAAGGCGTCGGCGAGGCCTCATAATGGTACATCGGGGGTGGACACTGGCATGTAGTTTCACGAGGTGCGATGTCGTTGGCAATAAGGACATCTGAAAAGGTTGAGTGTTGAACTACCAGCTAATCAAGAGGAATGAATTACCCATAGTGCGATACTTGAAGACGAAAGTGCAGATATCCTTGACTCCTCGAGCGACAAAGTTCTTCGGCGGGGCACCGGAATGTGCTTTTGTTTCTCCAAACCTACGAAAGTGATCAGGTGAGAGGCACACATTGTGTAGATTCAGATGTACCTGACGCAAGTGGAAAGCGCCTTCATAGCACGCTCATGGACCTTCGTCTCATCGTTGAACATTCCCCCTTCTTTCGCAACGACAGGCACAAACTTCTCCACCGACTGGATCGCCACCCGTATCTCGCCAAGATGCTCGTTGCTTTGATCGAGGTAATCATCATCGTCTAATGAATCCGTGTGAGCGAATTCTTCCAAAGCTTCGACCCTGAGAGGGATTCGCAATCACTGTGGCTTACCAGTTAACTGCAGTGCACCAAACTGGAACGCGCGAGTCGCACTTCTCGCCGCGTCTGCCCATTGGTCAGAGAAATACCGAGCAGGCACCGGAGTGTGTTGCTGGAAGATGTTTCCTCGCAAGATAGTATCCACGCCGTCCAATCGGATCCGCGCTTTATGGCTCATTTCTTGAAGGCTATCTCTAGGGATGGCCACGCCAATCTTGAACTCCTATAACGGGCGCCGTATCGCGGTCAGGAACGGGGAAGACCAAGCAGTGTTGACGTACCTTTCCAGTCTCGCATGGTATCCAACTGATAATTCCAGGTTCGCCTTCCAATGCGTCCACTTCATACTCCTGCGTTCTAACGCCCTCCACCTCAACCCAGGCTTCGAATCCTCCAAGCGCGGGCATATGATCGCCTCACAACTTCGGCTCCGTCCGAATCTAAGGGAAACTTCGACAGTAGTAAGTAGAACGTGCAAGGAATCGGAAGAGGGCGCTGCGCCAAGGCAAAGCACACTCCCGCAGACGTGTGGCAAGGGTTTATATACGTGGACCCGGGCAAACAAGGTACCGTGAGTACGTACAGTGACTTGGACGAAATTAAGCTCAAGGTTTGCCGAGTCACATTCCAGTCACGTTCGTCCCTAATTGGTCGAAGCGTCAGATAAGCGCCCGTGAAGCACAGCCCTTGGCGACCCTCTTTATCCCTTCACCTCGTCAGTAGGGGTATCGGGCGACGGATATCATTTATGAAGCACTGTCAAGAAGAAGAGAGGGTATACACTGCACGAAACTGCCAGTGCGAGGCGAGGTATACAGAGCTTGCACTTTGGAACGAACTAGTAGTTCGGGCGCATGAAGCTTGCTCTAGGTTAAGTCGATGACTACACCCGGAACGAATGGTGAGATCTTCGGCTCCTTCTTGACTCTCTTCGATGTTTGAGAGGGCTCCCCCTCCCTGGCGCGCTTTTTTGACTCCAAAGCCTCTATGCGTGCCTGTGACAGGAGATAAGCGAAGAGTAGAGATAGGCTCTGCATCGTGATAAGACACGTACATTCACTTCACACAGCTCTTGAAGGGCAGAGGCGCGGGCCTTGGAGAAAGTATTAGACTTATTTCATCAGTGAGTCAATTTGTATCCCTCACCCTAAGGCGCTCCAGTTCTTCGTCGCTGTCCTGCTCGTTATCGCTAGTCAGGTCTAGGGGTTCTTGCTTCACAGGTGTCCCCGCAACATTGCCTCCAGAGGGCGCATTTGTCCTATCCCTTGTCTCCGCAGAACCACGGGAGGAAGAGGCTCCCGGGACTGCTGCAGGCCTTGGAGCAATACCATCGGCGATTAACACATCTTGGGACGGCGTTCAGTGCAGGCCTAGAAATGAAACGTTCATCACGTACCCATCCTACGATATTTAAAGACAACGATGCCAGCTACGACGGGATTGGCGGGGATATCGACGTCTCGCATCGCTCGTTTCTTTGACTTATTTTTCATTGACGGTGCCTCTCGTTCCCTATTTAGGGGTCGTAGTTCTCCCAATCTTTCATCGCAGACAGTTGAATGAGTCTTTGTCAATAACTGGCGATCCAGAGATTTACGCACTGAACGCAGTTGGTCAGACTCTTCTTCGCCATTTCGTTGACAACGGTGTCGTCAAGATTCGACAAATCGCTCTTCGGTATGCCCTTGCCTTGCTTTCTTTTGACCGTCTTCCACTGCTCGAATGCATTGATGGTGACCGAAAGCTCCCCCAAACTGGATGCATCGCCAACATGGGAGTCGTCGTCTGAAGAACCCTTCTACACCCCAAGAATCAAGACGTTCACGAAGGATTGGCTTACCAGTAAGCGTGACATCGGCAAATTGGAACGGTCTAAGGCCACCTTCCTCGCGCTGGCCTTCAAGGTACAGGGGGCTCGTCGAACTGCATGTCATTGTCTTCCTGACTGTTCTCTTCTGGAGTGCCTTTCCAGGGATATGTTTCCCGTCCAAGCATAAGTCAAAACGGTACATTTTGCTGCGAGGCGTCGGTTCGACTATGCTTACGCCGAACCTAAATTCCTATCGCCTTCTCCGTATCAACACACGCCAGAACCACTGGTTTCGCGTACCTTCCCTGTCTGACATGGTATCCAACAGGTTGCCGTCTTCGAAGTCTCGTCATACTCAATCCCATACTCTTGAAGCCTAACATGCATCCGTCTCAACCCAGATCGATAACCCTGATATATCTGGCATGTAAGTGGAGCGCGACGGCTCGCGAAGGGACACGAAAGGGATGGTTGAAGAAGACGTCGCGGTTCAAGTGAAAGGGGCGTGGCGGCCTCCAGGCAACGCGAGACGGATCACAAGGAAATCCCGCTCAACTCGTGATCGCATCATTGACAACCCTCCCTAGCGTTCCCGTCTCAAAGCACCGGCGTCAAAACATGTAGCGAGAGGTGTGATAAAAACTGGCTATGTAAGATCTATCACCTCTCCAGAGATAAATGATTCCACTTTAACCTCTCTCTTCACCCTCTTAGGCGCTCGGGCAGGAGCACTCCCATTACAAGGCCGCTTCTTTGTTTCCAGTGCCTCGATCTCAGCCTGCATATTAACCGACTGAGCATCTGGGGAGAGCAAGAAAGAAAGGCGGCTCACGTTTACCTCGCATAGTTCCTTCAGGGCAGCAGCGCGAGCCTGCAAGCACGATTCAGATCGAGAGTGGGGTGGAGGGAAGGAGTGAGTCCGACGAACCTTCAAGCGCCTAAGTCTCTCCTGCTCCTCGTCGTCATCGTCGATAGTCACATCAATAACCTCTTCCTTCACATCCCGAGAAGGAGCACCGATGCCGTCCAAGGACGGCGTAGCAGCGTGAAGTGTGCTCGAGCTGGATGCTCCCTGGACGGTCGTATCCGCTCTCTTGGCGGTTGGCCTAGGGGCGATACCGTCCGCAACAAGAATGTCTATTCGGAAGGCAGTCAGCAAGATCCTCGGCGAGGCTGATAAAAATTGCTTCACCCACCCATTTGACGGTACTTGAATATCACCTTGCCCACCTTCTTCATGTTCAGTGCGATGGACTTCCCACTGGACGTCCCCTTTGATTTGAGCTTGCTAGGCGCCCCTGTCGACCGGGGGCGGAGCTCGCCAAACCTAAGCGTGCGTCAGATGCCATGTAGAATCAGCCTCTAGAAGCCGTACTCACTGAACGCAGCTCGCAACTCCCTTCTTCGCCCTTTCGTGCACAACGGTATCACCAAGAGTTACCAGCGGAACTTCTCTCTTATCCTTGCCCCTCCTAGACCTCCTGACCTTCTCGACTCTGTACTCTTCGAACGTATAGACGCTCACGACAAGGTCTCCAAGGCTCGAAACGTCGCTGATGTGGTCGTCGTCGTCTGAGTCTCATTTAGACCCTGAACTGCACGCAACCAGGGGATGTAGCCACTCACCCGTCAACCTCACCGACGCAAACTGAAACGGCCGAAGCCCCCTCTCCTCTTCCTGCCCTTCGAAGTACACCGGCTTCGCAGGCGTACAAGCTTCATGCTTCCGTACCGTCCGTTTGGGTAAGCACTCGCTCGGTATATGTTTCCCGTCCAGGTTGAAACCAAAGCGATAATGTCGCTTCCGGGGTGCGGAGTCCTTCAAGCTTACTCCAAAGCGGAACGCCTGACATGAATCAGCGAGGAAAGTGCTTGAAATTCATGTTGGCGTACCTTGCCTGTCTTACAGGGCACCCAACACGTTACAGTCCCGGTCATGTCGTCGCGCTCAATTCCAAACTCCTCCAGCCTCTGGCCGTCAATTTCGAGCCATATAGTGGCCCCAGCAATTTGAGGCATGTCCCAAGAGCAGGTTGTCGATGTAGGTACCTCCTGAGCAGAGCGGGTGAGCGTCCGAACGCGTCGTGGTGGTGGAACACAAAAGGTGTTGGAAACGGCTGACCCGCGTACCCTGAGAAAGTTTGACTCCGTTCGGGGAACGGCACGCGTGATGCCGGTTCGATCTTGGGCGCCTATCTAATCTAAAGGAGCTTGGGTGGGTTCGATAAGATCGACCAGAGAAGTACTCGGGTACAGGAGGCGATATATACTGCAGAATGGTCCAGCAATGCCCTGCTACGCGATGTGGAAGTTAATCTACGTCAAATCGATGACCTCGCCAGGAATAAAGGGTCCTTCCTTGGGCTCCTTCTTCACTCTCTTTGCCGATTTCGCAGTTCCCCTCGCTTCACAAGATCGCTTCCCTGCTTCAAGGGAACTGCTCAGATTCTCCTGCTAATAAGGGTCCAGATTAGACGCCCTGATTGGCGCTGCGAAGCTAGTGGTTTCGAGTTTACCTTTCTTTGAGAAGCTTGGACAGTTGGAGTCTATGCGACGGTCAGGATTCGACTAGCGAAGGGATTAGAACGCCACACGCACGGTATGAAGTCGGATATTTTCTTTATTGTTGGCGGCGACCTCTTGCTTCACTTTCAATTCAACTCCGTTCTTAGCCTCGCCGGAGGACGATCCTTCTTGACGTCCAGCGTGAACGTCGGCAGATACTGATCGAGGTGCGATTCCATCCGCAATGAGAACGTCTGTCATCCGCATGCTCAGAATGGTTCCCTCTCCGACAGACGCCCATAATGCACTAACCCAAACGACGATACTTGAAAATAACGCGTCCAACTTCTTTCAAGTCGACGGGAAAGTTGACTAGCTGCGTCTTCGCTTGAGATTTCCTGTTCCAAGCCGTTCGGTTGACCACCGGCGGCCTTGTATCAGGCCTCAGCGCCCCGAATCTGCAATCGTAAGTCCAGGCAATCCAAAGAATGGAATATCAGGATGTACTAACTGGACACAGTTGGTGAGTCCTTTCTTCGAGCGTTCATGGACAACTGTCTCGCCGGTGGGAGCTGAACGGGTGGCGGCGGCACCGCTCGCTGCAGAAACTGCCTTTCTGAGGGTCTTCTCTTCCTTGAACGTAAGAATCTTGACCACTATCTCGCCTATGTTCGAAACGTCGCTTATATGCGCGTCGTCATCTTGAATTTATCTCAACTTCACATTCCTCTTCTCGAGAGGACGACGAACTCACCCGTAAGCTTGACATCGGAGAACTGGAACGGACGCAGACCGCCTTTCTCGCGTTGCCCTTCGAAGTACCTCGGCGTAGCTTCTGTGCAGACTTCGGTTTTCTTCAATGTTCGGTTCGGAATGGCTTCGTACGTCGAAGCCAGCCTTCCGTCCGTGTAGATCAGGAAGCGATAATGCTCTTGACGAGGTGTTGGTTCCGTAACAGTAACGCCGACCTTGAACTCCTGCGGTAACCTCAGTACTACCCAAGCGCATGCTATTAGACGACCTCACCTTTCCCGTTTTGCACGGTACCCAGCATGAGACCGACTTGTCATCCTCGTCGTGCTCGATCTTGAACTCCTCGAGCCTCCCACTTCCGACATCCTCAAGCCAGACAGAGGCGCCAGCAATGGGGGGCATTTCACGATGGACGGGGTCGTAACGACGCGTACAGGGATACGGAATGCTGAATGCTGGGGAAAGACGCGTCGCGTCCCTTTGCTTCTCGTCAATATGAACGTGGGAATGACTCCGGCATCCTGCGGCGAGCAGCTCTAACTCTCGCAGTTTCAAATTTCAAAGCTCGTGAGGCTACAGAGCAGAGATGATTGGGTTTGATACCCTCTCGGGCCCGTCCAAGTAGCCTTCCACTGAAACTAGCCCATCGAGTGTGCGTACAAGAACTAAAAGTAGCATCATAACCCTACCCAAGTCCCACTGAGGTCGCTTCCGAGTTTCAACTGGCGGAAGAGAGTCGTCACCGGGTATCCTGATAAAGAACGCAATCACGCTGACGACCCATGACTGTGCTATAGGAGGGTGGAGGGATGCTGGTCCAGCATAGCCAAGTTGATGCCGCAGTGCCGCAAAATTCTACAGTTTCGCATGACCTTTAACGGTAGAGTCCTCGCCTACGTCAGATCTATCACCTCCCCTAGTATCAGGGAACTCGCAGTCGGTTCCTTCTTCACTCTCTTCCGAGCGTCAGCACTTCCCTCTCCACGGCGAGCTCGCTTTTTCGATGCTGCCAGTTGAGCTATCCGCCCCTACAAAGGTTTGGTCAGCAGATATTCTCCTAAGGCAGAAAGCTATACCTACTTGAATTGCGCTCAGCTCTTGAAGGGCAGCAGCACGAGCCTGTTCACAGAGCATGAGCGGGTACGTAGAGAAAAGAGACAGATAGCTTGCTTACTTGTAGAGCCTTTAGCTCTGCGTCGCCATCATCTTCTGCGGCACTGGTATTCTGATCCACGAGCTCTTCTTTCAAGCTTGACGGGCCAGCCTGCGGCTGTGGGGTGAGAGGCTGCGTCGCAAAACGGGGTAGGCGGCTATTATCTTCCTCTTTCACACTCGACGGGCCCGCCTTGGTGGAAGAAGGCATGATTGCTTGACTACAGTTGGTCGTCGACGCGGCACCCGGAGCTGCAGCCGAAAGAGGTCTGGGAGCAATCCCGTTTGCGACGAGGACATCTGTTGGCGCCCGTGTTGAATCTGGTGAATGCCATACTATCTCGAGACTGTCGTCTGAGACCCACCCTTTGGACGATACTTGAATATTATTTTGCCGACTTTCTTGAATCCGACGAAACTGTGCATGAAACCGTGAGGATGGGGCGGTGTTGAAGGTTGACCCTGAAATAAAGGTCGCGGCCCCCCAAATCTGCGCAACGTGAATGAAAGGTTGGTAGCACCAAACGAAGACCCACTGAACACATGTTGTCAGACCTTTGCTTCCTGTTTCGTGAACGACGCCGTCGCCAACGTCCATGGGAGCAAGGCGATGGTACGGCGTATCGTTCGGCTTGCTACCAGTGAAAGTGTGGATGCTAGCAACCAGTTCTCCAATTTTTACAACGTTTCCCAGAAATAAATCATCGCCTTGGAGTAGGTGACTGTGAGGCAGATAGAGCTCTGGGGGGGACCATCCACGTACTGGTTTGTTGGACGGGTGCAAACCGGAAAGGTCGAATGCAGTCCCCATCACGCTGCCCTTCGAGGTATACAGGTCTCGAGGCCGAACATTTCTTGTCTTTGCATATTATGCTGTTTGGAACCCTCCTTGTCAGCATACTCTTCCCATCCACACGAAGCCCGACAGAGTAGTATAGGGCGCGAGGTGCAGGCTCATCGAGGCTGACTGCGAATCTGAATTCCTAACAACGGATATGTGCGAATGCAAGTCCATGTAGCGGGCATGCATACCTTTTCAGCTTGGCAAGGCACCCAACACGTCACAACGTTGGCCCGCTCGTCGTGTTCTACGCCAAACTCTTCCAACCGCACACCCTCAATTTCGAGCGACACCGTTACACCTGCAATTCGAGGCATTTGGAGAGGGGTATCGATGCTAACGAGCGCTGTGAGAGGTCCTCGAGCTTCAAGTGGCGCAAGGCGCGTTGAAAAACACAGTTTGTCGCGTTTAGGGTCAAGTTCAAGGTCAAGTTGCAAGCCTCCTGGATTTGGCAGGCGGCTCGAGCGCAGCCGTGCCGTGGGAGAAGTCGGTGGCATGGCAGATCTTCCAAACGGACGCGGCAGCGCTTCTGAGTCCATGACGTTCACCTCCTCAAAAATTCGGGATGCAGAATTCGGGAAGTAACTAGTAATCACTGCTTGAGGTCTATAACTTCACCGATACAAAGGTAGGTTCATGTTTATGCTCTTTCTTTACTCGCCTAAACTGATTTTGTCCCTCTAGAAACACTACCCTCTTTCCTTGTCCGTTTCTTCGACTCCAACCCTACAATTCGAGCCTGAGATGAAGAGTGGGGTTGCATGGGTCGANGCCCTGTGTTNTTTNGTTTCTCTCGCTTTATTATCNGTGCTTGGTACGCCGCCGACAGGATGGTCGTTGCTCGGCGGGCNACTGCGTGCCATGCGCTACGGTGCCACGGTGCCATCCGATACTACCGCAAGCTGCNCTCTGGAGCATGTTTTGGAGTTCTGAAGCTTTGCGAAGGCCAACTAGAACCAAATGTACGCGGAAGTGTTCTTGAACCACACGGACCGGCATCTTCGGACAAGCAGTCCGTGCTCAAACGCCTGGCTAGAATACTGGNAGGTTGATCGCTTCCCCGGTTCTTGCGAGCAGGAGAGGCAGCGCTAGCCTGAGTGCCAGAGGTGAGTTTTTCTTACTCAAACAACGTGGNCTCTTTTTATTGACCAGGTACTCAGCCCAAGGGCCTGGATTCAGCCGGGCGTCCCGGAATATGTTGGCTTCTATGACTGTTCTCGTGGTCATCAGCNTGTCTTCNAGTAAAGAATACATCTAATGGATGCGGGACGCCACTCCACAGATAGGAATACAGACGGGTCACATTATACGGCTCAAAAGGTCTCAAGATAAGGACTATACATTTCCCTTACGTTAAANGCGNCCCTCACGTACCAAGTCCCTGTCGGAAGCCCTCGCCCACCCCTTCTCGAGCCCNCGACATTGCCCTCCGCTATGCTTAATCTTTTGCANTTTCCAAAGACCGTTACTCTATTCCTACTGTTGCTTCATCTCGCTCTCCGGTATATCAAGGTAAAGAAGGAGCGTTCGAACCTGCNTCTTCCTCCCGGACCGAAAGGTTTCATCGGAATCGGAAATCTCCTCGACATCCCGGCAAGGAGCCATGAATTGGCTTATTCAAAGCTCGCCCAACGCTACGGTACGTCTGAGTAGCCACTCAACAGCTTTCAGCTGTACTGACCCGTACGTTCCAGGCGACATGTTCTATCTCGAAACGTTCGGGACCAGAATTTTGGTCTTATCTTCCCTCGCACGTACCACAGACCTTTTCGAACGAAGATCGTCAGTGTACTCCGATTCGCGCCGACCTTCCAATGCTGTGCGGCGAGTATGTAACNCCTGGATCTTGAGGAATATGAATAGTTACGAAGAACCCCCATAGGATGGAGTATGACGCGTATNTCAGTCTCATGCGCTACGGTCCACGTTGGAGGCGCCAACGGCGACTCTTCCACGAGCACTTTAACCCCACTGCCGTCAAGCAATTCTACCCTCTGATTCTCAACGAACGAATCAGATACGTCGAAGAGCTTTACAGGGACCCGAAGGAGTTCCTGCATGTTACCCGGGAGTGAGTGTTTCNANCANGTNANAAGCAGCNACNGCTNANTGGCCNCAAGGTTNCTCTCTCGNATNATGCTCAANNCCTCCTACGGAATTGANCCNACCGGNAAAAACGATCCNTTNGTNAGTCGNATGGTTGAAGTGGTGGTGGGGTTCGCTGCAGCTGCCACACCCGGCGCTTTCCTNGTCGATTTCNTNCCCGCCCTCAAATACGTTCCCNATTGGATGCCCGGAACTTCNTGGAAGAGATTTGCGCGGTCCANGAACAAGGTAGGGAAGGAGGCCAGAANTATGCCGTTNGAGAAAATNATGGANATGCATGTANGTTTCTCCGNNNNCTCNCTCNTTCTGANNACGCCAANACTGAATGGCACCAGAAACTGGGGACTGCGCCNCCNAGTGCANTGAGAACCTGGATTGACAGACTCCCCCCTGTNGACGACCCTNCGTANGAAGAAGAAAGGCTATGTGCNCAAGACACNGCTGGTATNAGTTACGTCGGTAAGNCTTCNTGAGCTATGCTAGCCNTCGNTGCTGGCTAACAAACCCCTCCCCAGCTGGAACCGACACTGTGAGTGGTCGATTTGTACAGCTAGATCTCCCTGGTCTAGCTGAAGCACCNCCAGACTGTAGGCTCCGCGCTGGCGGTATTCCTTCTCCTCGCCATACACACCGACGTCCAGAAGCGTGCTCAGAAGGAGATCGACGACGTCGTAGGTTTCGGGAGGCTCCCAGACTTTGACGACCGCCCACAGCTGGTGTACATTACGGCACTCCTTAAAGAAGTGTCCAGGCTTCATCCTGTCCTGCCTACTAGTGCGTTCTTTTTTCGCACCTAAAGGCGATGAACGCAGAATGAACGCTCCTTTCACACCAGCCGTGCCTCACACGAGCGTTGAGGACGATGTCTACGACGGATACTTCATCCCGAAGGGCACCATCGTAATTGGAAATGCTTGGTATGGCTATATCGCGTATTCTTAGATTACTCAACCTTATCTCAAGCAGGCACATCCTCCACGATCCCACTATCTATCCCGAACCCTTCAAGTTCCGGCCTGAGAGGTTCATGAAGGATGGGCGTATCGACGACCAGGTTGTCGACCCATACTCAGCTGTATTTGGCTTCGGTAGGAGGTGAGATTGCACTCGTACCCGGTCATCGTCCTGTAGAGATGACCCTTCTTGACTCCAGGATCTGCCCCGGGCGTCATGTCAGTGTCGACTCGCTCTACGCTCTGGTCTCGACGACGCTCGCCTTATTCGATATCAATCCACCAAGAGACGAGAACGGGAACTGTTTGCTCAAGGAAGAATTCAACGGAGGTGTACTCTCGTGCGTTCCACCGCAGCTGGTATCTACTATCGCTGACCACTGTAAGGCAGTCACCCCAAACCTTTCGAATGCTTTATCGTACCTCGATCTGATCGTCACAAAGAACTTATCCGCCACATTGGTTCCCTCAAGGAGTGAGGCATGTGCGTACGACCTTGTCTTCTTGGAGAGCGGTTTAGCTCACGTCTGCGATAACAGGACAACGGAAGGACCAGAAATTGTATTGAGAAGGGCCCTTTTACGCAACTATTGTACCATATGACACCTCTGTATCAGAACCTGCGCCAGACTAGGCCACAGATAAGTCGGAACCCGTCAGGTATTCGCACGTTGTCACTTCCGTGAATACAGTCCATACTTATCACGTCTATCAATGCATGAGGCCAATGTCCCCTTTTCGTCCAGGTCAATGGCACCCAAACCGCAGCATGACAAAGGGGCACGACCTCTCTGCGCGATGGAGGGACACCGGACAAGGACGTATTCAACCACGGGTTTTGGATGGCAAATTTCGCTGGGATGACAACTCAGAAGGTGCTCCGTTTTCATACTCATTCTCCGCGGCAGTTGCCGTCAGATAGCACAAATGGATATGCGAAGCAAAACGAAATGTCGGAAAGAAAGCGGCCTGGACCTGGTAGACCAGTGACCGACGCTCTATGAGAGCAACTACCGTCATCCTCATTCTCCGCCGGTGACAACACATTCAAAGCATTCGCGTTCGACACCCCACCGAGATATCACTATTAGGCCTTGAAGTGCCTATACCAGTTGAATTACCCAGAGACAGTCTCCAGAACCAGCATATGCCCAACGGTGCCTGGTGGAATCTGGCAGTTCACAGTGAAGGGCGATAGGAAACCATACGGATCTGGGGAAGATCCGAGCGGCTGTTTCGGTTCTTGGAACGCCATTTTGACAAAGCTAGGATGTAGCTATGCTTGGGGAGCCGGGTTCCCTTGCGATGGGAAGGCGGCCAACGCGGCAGCCAGTTCTATCACCGTGCGTTGTGACAGAACGGTCATCGAATGAGGCAAGATACACACCGAAGGTTGCGTTCGAGGTCAACGTCAAGGGACCCAAGTCAGGCCAAGCCTCAAAAGCTTTGCGGTGGACCTTGCCGCGCAAGATCGCCGCGGTTCACTGGCACACGGTATTCCACCGAGAGCATTGGGATGCGCCTTGACTCTGCTTCCCGTCGATCCTGGGCGCCCACCTTCTCAGAATGCGGAATGGAGAAATAACCACTATGTGAGGTCTATAACTTCTCCAGGTACAAAGTTATGTTCTGACTTATGCTCTCTCTTGACTTTCTTATTTGTCTTTGTCCCTCTGGGCACACTACCCTCTTTTCGAGTCCGTTTCTTCGACTCCAACTCAGCTATTCGAGCCTGAGATGGAAGGATTAGTTCATGCCCGTGTGATGCATGGCAATTTAGACTTACCTTCAGATTGCAGAGCTCTTCCAAAGCGGCTGCTCGTGCCTATCGAGGATTAAACAGTATATTAGCGATGCAATGGCGAAGTCCAGGCATTCTACCTTTAGCTCTCGCAGCTCGTCGTCTGACTCCGCCTCGTCCGATTCAACAGGGTTACCCTCATCTCGGTTCTCTTGTTTCACCACTGGCGGCGCTACTGGACTCGGTGATGAGGCTTCCCGACTTGTACTCCGCGACTTGGATCGTCTGAGCGCCTTCACCCTCGGAGGCTGTACAGCCAAGCTGGATGCTTGTGGAGTAACTCGCGGAGGTGCAATTCCTTCTGCAATGAGTATGTCTACGAGCGTTATCGTTAGATATGGTACGTGAATGGCGGTAGGACTTGACGAACCCATATCACGGTACTTGAATACCACCATCCCAATTCGCTCAGCTCCAGAATACGTCTTATTCTTCCTCGGATCGCGCGTATCGACCTCTTGCAGCGGAGACTGGCCTGGTGACAATCTCGGCTGTCCAAAACTGGAAGGCAGTAAGACTTAGGCAAATTCTATCTCAGGAAACGGACGTGGGTTCTACGCACGCGATACAGCTCGCCAGCCTCTGCTTTGCCCTCTCGTGCACAGTGGCGCCTTCTAATGGCTTCACCGCCTCCGAGCGGTCAGCATGGTGCCCACGATCCCTAACCAGCTGCTCAAACGTGTATATTGACACCACGATTTCGCCCAGCCCGTCCTTGAAGGATTCAAGGTACGTATCATCGTCTATCCACAGCCTGTTATTCACGTCGTTCCGGAGATGCCGAACTGACTCACCAGTATGCTTCAGAGGTGCGAACTGAAATGGCCTCAACACCCCTGTACCGTCCTCATACTGGCCCTCATAATATCTCGGCTCCAGATCCAGATCGTCTTTGCTTATAGTCTTTCTCCGAATCAATTCAACGCGTCGTCCGTCCATCTTGAACGCCAATGCGTAGTGATGCTGTCGCGGTAGGTCTGGAGGGTTGAGGCCAATCCTGAATTCCTTCCCGGGAGGACCTGGTGAGAACCCCGCAATTTCAGGAAGGAAGGAAAAGCTCACCTTTCCACTTTGGCAGGGAACCCAACAAGTAACCGTCTTCCGGGACTCGTCGTGTTCAATCTTGAATTCTTTAAGTTTCGAGCCTTCCACCTCCATCCAAATCGTAAAACCTAGGTGTATCGGCATGGTTGCTGCTGAGGAGAGACCAAATGGCCCACGGAGGGTGGACACCCCGCGGAGGATGTGATTGTCGAGGACAAAGGGATGGTTTCAGAAGACCCAGGCCTGTCTGCGCCTTGCAGG
>JANDKE010001530.1:0-13947 GCA_027627275.1 Coprinellus aureogranulatus
TTTGGGAATGCGCTCCTGGTTGCGGACGACAGGGGGAGGGAGGATGGATTCGGCGACTGGGATCTCAGGAGCCTCGTCGGAGTCGGCGAGGATCTTGATCTTGGTGGCGTTGAACTGCAGGGACTGTGTGGACGATTGAGCGACGAGTATTGGAAGGGGGACAGCGTACGCACCGGCTTGCTATCGCCAGTCTTCCAAACGGACATGGTTCCTTGGACGACGACGAGGACGCCGGGCTTCAGCTTTTCGGCGACGTCCCAAGGCGCTACGAGCCGCTTGTTGCTGTCGTAGATGCGGGGTTGGAGGACGACCGAGTTGTGCTGATCGAAGAGCGGTCCCCTATGGTCAGCGAGGCAGTCCAAAGGGTAGGTCGCGCCTTCGTAGACGACTGTGTGATCGCTTTAGATTCAATCGACTGGTTTGCTACGACGGTCACGTACCTGCGGTCCTTGGATCGAAGTTGCCCGGGGTTCCAGGAGGCGATCCCCTCGACTGATGCGAGTCCATGTCCTTCTTGAATACGTCGGGTTTCTTCACCATCTCGGGCGTGATTTTAGTGATACCGTGGGTGGTGGGAGGCTCTCGAGAGGTGGCGGTCGACCCGGCATTGTTGCCAAGGTTCTAGGAATGGTAAGTCTTGGGCGTTTGGAAAGGAATCGTACCGATCCACGTACACGATAGATGGCTTGACCGGATACACGGACAAGACGTTGGCTGTTGCTGCCTGGAGCCATGGAGACGATGTGGCGTAGACCTTTGTTCTGGCATGAGGAGGACGGGTGAATCATCCAGCCCAGAGACAATGAGTGTCGGTACCTACATGATCCTCCCTGGCGAGGGTCTCGTGAATCTCGTTCAGGGCACTCCATTGGTTGGCCCAGGCGGTGTCGAGGATGTAGCCACCCTTGGTGGGCTCACAGAGGACGATGACCGGTTTGACATGGGAGTTGTCTTTGATTCTCTGCAGTAGACGGTTAGTGAGGTGTTCTTCTTGCTTGGTGAGCGATGCATACCTGGAAGTTCCCCTCGCTGTCGACCTTTCCATAATGGTTGCCCTTCGCACCAAGCTTCATACCCAAGGCCTTGCAGGTCGTCTGCCCAAACAGGAGGACCTCCGCCTCCCCTTCGCCAAAGGCGGAATCCGTCCATTCCAGCACGGTCTTGTCCCAACCTCCAGTCTCGGTGGCTCGGGTGTACTTCGGGGTGAAGTCGCGGCCGATGCGTAGAGCCCCGGAGGCGAGGAACGCCTTGTGGCCGTTGGCGCTGGCAATCTTGTTGGCGAGATCGATGTACGCTCCGCCAGGGGCGCTACGCTTCGCGTAGGCATCGTAGATGGGGATGGTGGTAGGGGCGGGTGAACCAGACATGCCGGTCGCGATGAAAAGTTTGTAAAGTTGTTTGAAGTGTCGGAATGAGAGGGCGAGTGTGGAAGAGAGAGACATGGCACGGTCGGTTATGCGGTGCATTATATGCTAGTTGAGTCGCGTCTAGGCCGCTTTGGATGCCTGTCGTCATCTGCGAAACTGTTGGGTCGCTTTTGTGTGGAAGGGGAAACCGTATCCGGGTCTAGAGGCATGAACCCTGCGTCGACCAGCATGGGGTATGGTAGGTCGTCCAGCTGGTCTTCCGGGAAAGGCAACATGTCTCGCGGAGGTGGGTCGATGTCGTCGTATGTCGGGGATGGAGGCGAGGTGGTCGGTGTGACGACCATCCCTGGAGCGTAGTCGTCAGGTAGTGACGACGGCGTTGACGCGATGATCGATGTTGGATCTGGAGAGAGGTCGTCAGCGCCTGGGGTGTCCGGGACGTCGAGTTCAGAGTCTTCCGGGCGCTGAGCATGGCGGTCGACCTGGGAGTTGAGGCGTGGATTCGCCTCGATTTCCAGTTCATCAGTCTTTGTTTGGTCTCGTTGGCGCCAGATGTCATCGACGTTGCTCTCTAGCCGTTGCAATGTGTTGATCTGCTCTTCTGTTGCTTTGGTTCGCTCTTCATGATACTGGCAATCTGCTATAGTGGACGCGATTCGGTTGAATCCGTCTAACTGTCTGTCTCGATCATCCTCGCCTTCAGCAGGTACCGTGCGTCGCATTATGGTCTTCAGCCGGTACAACTCAGCTTCCAAGTCCGGTTTCGGTTTGGCGTTGAGGGCATGGCGAGGAAAGTCTCTTGCGATGAAGAGTCCGTCTAGGGTTTTCACCCGGGACAGCATCACGTATGGACTTTCAGTTCCTTTGCATCTGGCGAGGTCCACAATCGCAGTGTCAAGTGTCTTTCCTTGGGCCTTGTGAACAGTGACGGCGTAGGCGGGTACTATGGGAACTTGGCGGCGGTTCACAGTGTATTTCGCTTTTGAGTTTCGATGCTTGAGGGCGATCGAAATGGATTCCTCGTACACCGCGAATTCGTTCTCTTGGCAGTGTTCCAAATTCTCTGTGTTCGCGGCTACAATGGCGTCGCTCTCTATTATGCAGGACCTCAGATGGCGTTCTCCCAGTTCGTCAATGGTGTACCGTAAGTGTTTCAAGGTCCCTATTGTTCCGTTGACAATTCCGCGTTCCACATCCAGGTTCTGGGTAAGCATGACGGGCATGCCGACAACGAGCGGAATCTTTCCAGGCCTGTAGTGCACCGTGCCTCCAGACATGCTATCCAGCCGATCTTTCAGTTGTCCGTAAGGAATTTGGTGACCGTGGAAGGTGTCCGTAGAATGGTACCAATTCAAGGGCTGCTTTGTTTTGCTACTGAAGTCCATTGCGCGCCGTAGGTTGATCTCGTCCTTTGCGGAGTTCGACGTCACGATAACTGGGGTCTTCGTAAGTCGTCCTATGGTATGATTGTTTGCATGGTTTTTGAGAACTCGCTGACAGAGCAGTTTGTAGTCGTCATCCGTACACTTTCCCAGTCGCAGCCGATGAAGGAGGCACACAAAGTTCAGGTCTTGTTGCACATCCTGTCGCATTATCTGGTATAGGATCACGACGTGAGTCACCGACAGCCACATGAGCTTGCCGAAGATGACGTTCTGACCGCCGTTCAGCTTAGCATATTCCGAGGATACTTTGCTGTATAAGGGTACGTCCTTTATGGGCGATAGCTGTGCAAAGTCACCAGAAAACACCACCGAGAGACCTCCGAAAGGTGCGCCATTCTGTTTCGCAATGGAAAGTGATTGGCTAATGCGATTCATCATACGGCAGCCTATCATGGAGATCTCGTCGATGATGAGAAGTCGTACTTTCTCCCAGCGGGATACCAGGTTCTGATAAGCCTGTGTGTTACGATTCCGAGTATCTGAAGCGAGTGAGAGCGCGGAATGCAGTGTAACACCGTTGATATTCTTCGCCGCGACGCCCGTGAAGGCACATATCTTGATTTCTTCGCCTCTCTCGGTCTCCTCAAAGAACTGTTGCACAGATTCTACGACGGTCGACTTTCCTGTTCCCGCAGCACCCCCAAGGTAAAGGCGCAGAGGTTCTCTAGGCTCATTGTCGATGATCTTGTCAGTGATCATGTTGTATGCCTTCGCTTGCAGCGTGTTCAATCTCCTTTGGTGAGCAATCGCATTCCTCTTTTCTATATCTAAGTTTACGGAGTCATGCTGCATTTCAGGCACGACAAGATGGGGGTCATACGGTTCGTCCACAAGGGCGTCCAGGTTTTCTCTGATGCTTGGCTGGAGTATTTCAGATCTGTGTGCGGTGTCGTCTTGATCATGATCGCCCCGTTCATCCTGCGCACCTAACCGCCGCTTCTTTCGTAACTTATACTGACGCTTCCAGATATCTTCGAGAGAAGAATCTGTTCTTGATACCAGTTCCTCAGAGCCGGGCAGTGCTTGTGATTGGTCAGTCGTATTCGCCATATCCATGATTCCGCAGGCAACGAGTTCGTTGACGCATTTTACAGCGTCAAGATCATTGCCGCCTATCGTTCTGCTTTGGAACCCTTCGACGTGGTCCAAATGGTCCAGCAGCAATTCAGTATCCATCCCGTCCAGTGCAAGATCCTCTTCTGCCGAAAATCCCGAGCCATCTTCGAACAGGTTGCCATGTATGTTTTCGTTCTGAGAAAGCCTTTGGTCTCGGCGACGAGCATAGTAGTCATCCTTGCTATCTCTACATTCGTGTAAGAGCTGTATGTTGTCCATGATCAGCAGGATGTTCTCAGGACAGTCAACTTGGAAATCAGCGAATGCATCGGACCACGAATTGGCCTCGCCGCGTATGTCACGAAGCGCTTCCCATGGTTTGAATAACATCAACATTACACGACAGTAGCGTTCATAGACGTCAACTTTGTCCCTTCGCGGTAGCGAGCATCCGATAAGAAGAGGGATGTACCTTTTATTTGGGTGTAAGATTTGGATCTCTTTCCGTTCTGAATCAGGGTGCAGATGCCTGAATCCAAATCTCGGGCGCTTACGTCCGGTGTCTGCCAGCAGTTGAGGTATGTCGACGCCCTCGAGCTCTCCTTCACTTTCCGATTCATGATGATCAACAATTAACATAGGTTCGTCTTCCGTGTCCTCCGAGCAGGATTCAGATTCGGAAAGTTGCTGCTTCTTTTTCTTGGGAATGTCAACCTTGCGGGTACATGCTATGAACTCCCACAGACTGAGGTCTTTTAGGGCAGGGGCGCGTAGTTGGTAGTCGGTGATCTCATCTGTTTTCTGACACAGTTTCCCGTCATCTCCTACAACCACCTCAATTTCTTCTGATGCGACGGCACACTCCAATCTCTCTTCAATTGTTGGCTCCGATGTGCAGTCTGGGCTATCGTCATCAACACCTTCACTCTCCGACTCGTCACCTAGTTCCTGCTGAGATGTCAAATAAGAAGGGACATTAACGTCGTCACGCTGTTCAAGATCACCGTCGTCATACAAACTGGCAATCTGTCGTTCTAGTGCGGGCCAAAATAAGCGCCGGAAATCATGACTGGTATAATGGTCACCGTAGTTCATCAGGTACGACATGACCTGTTGCGCAGACAACTCTTGGCTGTTTACCATTGCAAAGGCACATTTCTGTAGAAGTGATTTCGCTCGCAAGCATTGTCCGTCATCACCAGGTGGATGCTCATCTAGTTTATGCAAAGCCAATTCCAGAGCATTGTATGCAACATGAGCTTTCATCTGCGACTTGGTGATGTAATCCGTGATATAATATAGGATCGCTTTGGCAGAGGTACCGGAGCCTATGAATTTAATATCCATGTTGCAACGAGTGCTCTCTATGATCTCTCGGTTGAAGTTATTCACAAGACCATCAAGGCACCTCAGGCATAGCTCTCCCGAATCATCGTCGAATTTTGTCTCCGCCTGATAAACAGAGCTATCAAGAGAGAATCGGCATATCTTAGGATCTCCCGGACGACAATACTTATAGCAAACCTTGTTGTGGCGGTGTCTTTGACTGTCGTATGCGAGATTGTAGATATCTTTGTCCCTCCTTCGGCGTTGTTCAGGAGAAGATACAGGCTCTAGACCAAAAACCGAGGCTGGCTTGTTGCGTGAGGATGGTACATCATCATAAATATTTGGAGGATCAGGGATCGAAGTCGTGATACAGTCATCCAAATAGCGGATCATATTTTCTTTGAATTGAGGATCTGATAGTACACGGTCCTTAAGCTGATTAGGATTTAAACTGTCTGCTATCCAGATAAGCATATGACAGTGAAGAGAGCCTCTTCCCTGCGCCTCAACGCATCCGTAATAAGCATCGCACTTCCCCAATATGCCAGCTTGTCGCTTGACCGGATCAACCTCGTAGGCGAGAAGAGTATCGAAAAAGGCATGCATGAATTTGTCGAAGAAGGTAGCGGCGACGTATGGGTTACGGGCGACAAAACAGGATTGCTGCCAGTAAATCGAAGAATCATTATCATAGAGTTTATCAAGGTCGAACTCTGATCCACCCAGAATGCGGACCACGGGATTGTAGACATCCGCAGGATTAATCGTGAGGTAGAAGTTTGGTAGACCCTTTGACATCATAAGCGCGCGAATCTCATTCCTCATTCTGAGCTTTGACGAGGCGGAACCAGGTACATGCGACGTGACAACGTTGATATCTTTCATGCACTTGGCAATCAGTCTCTCTTCGTCGTCACAAGGTATGAAGAGGCCAGAACGCATGACCTTCTCCGTGACGCGATGTACGGCAGCTTCCGACACTTGTGAGAATCTCAGCGAGCATTGCTCAAAGTTTGTGCGACGTACTTTGCAGTCAGTCTGGTACAAAATATTCCTTTTCTGTAGTATATTGAAGACAGTGAACAGAAACGAATAGTGTTCCTGAAACCGTCGATCTGCAAGCGAAAATACACGTCTGATCTGCCGTGCGAATGATAAGGGCGTAGACTTCCTAGAATTCTCAAAACCTCCAACACCATACGGAAACAGACATGGGTATATGTTTGGGAGAAGATCAGCATTATAGAACTCCTTTTCAGGTTGTCGACCATGTGGGATCTCCAAGTATGGGCGTTCATAACGTTTCATATGAGCCATGGCAGCCGCTCGCAACTCTTGAGATGTCGCATTGCAGTTCACATCGGCAATTACCGTAGAATTGTACACGATATCGTGGTTCTCCGGAGGTCGGAAATCTGGGAAATCAGTTTCTATATTATCATACCGGGAAGTAAGTGCGTCCGCCTCCTCATCGGTATCGCATATATGAACATCCACTGGAAGAACGTAGTCATCGGGGATGGTATCCAGCACTGCGTCGTTAATCTCCACATCGCGATACAACTCGTTGTGTTCTTTCAACCACATGAGAGCATTCCTCACCCTAGTAGGGTTCACCGCAAGTGGCGTAGCTTTCTTCCTCAGCCATTCTCTTGAAGGCGGTTTCGGACCTACGAAGATGGCGCAGATGGGAGACGTTAGTTCTTCAATTGGTCGAGGAAGGAGATTCATCAAACCCTCCGGTCTCTGGGGGTAGACAATGATATTCCCTTTCATACCCCTTTGCACCGCGGGCGACGTAGATGTAGGATCCTCACTGTTGTTATCATCTTCTCTGTCATTCACCTCAAACTCATCACTGTTCCGTTTCTTGGTCAGTTTGATGACCCAACACTTTGAACGACAACGAGCAATCATGGCCTCTTCTACCACCGTCAGATCCTTCAACTCCGGAGGAACACGACCTATGAAGTTGTGATTCGCCAGCGATAATGGCGGCGTCTTACGCCGAGAGATATACTTGTTGCATTCCTTGCAAAGGCGAAGACAGTAAATGCCGGCGTGATCGACAAGCACTCCATCCGGATCGAGCAATACATCTGGGTGCGAACGAAAAGGAGTATACCCATCAAAACATAGCCTGTTCCCTGTATCATACCGGCTGTCAACAACGTCCGCGTCATCCTCGTCCCCAACGCGTCTCTTATGCGGTTTCTTCAGACATTCGAGGTCTAAGTCGCCAGCAGCGCGTGTCAACAGATCGACTGCTGAAACCAAGGAAGCACAAGACGCGCATACCTCCTCTCTCAACGAGTCAATGGACAAACGGTCTCGGAAATTTCGAATACAATCGTCCTTGATCTCCTCAGGCACTATCTGAGGCCACGAGTATTCCGCGGTCGGAGATGAATCTGAACGAGCGCCACAGGTGTCATGACCTATCGAGTCAATCAGTTGTTGTCTCAACACAATGATTCGAGCAGAAAGCAGATTACGAAGATGAGATATGGACGCGTTTCTCTCTCGCTCAATGCCCAACACGTCTAGCAATTCCATCATCTGGGATTTTGTCAGAGAATTCTTTAACACTATCAGCACCCGAATACGATAGAGAAGAGACTCCGCATCATCATCAACAGAAGCAAGTCTATCCAAGTCGATACCCCACAACTCACGTTCCTTCCTCTGGTTCCATATCGAACTGGAAAAGGCCACACATCCAACACTCGGAGTAGAATCCCCAATATTCACTGTTTACACTCGCCCGAAGCCAGATGAAAGAGGATCGCGCGTCTCAGACTGAATGCTGTCGCAGTAGCCACCGGAATGTGGACGTGATGCTTACGCGCGATGTCCCACAACGACGCAACTTCATGTCGGCGAAAAGCCTTCAAGAAGGTCGAAGGATCAGAATAATCCTCCGTACTGCGATGCGTACGTGGAGCAAAGCGCGTACTCTCGTACTGAAAAAGACGACGAAGACGTTGACGATAATGAGACCGGCCGTGAGATAAAGAAAGCTCGAGATCAGTACCCAAAAGATGCAACCTATCGGTTGACAAACGATCTGAAGGTGCCGAAGCACAGAGCTCGAATAAGGATTTGGACAAAGCGGACCAAGAGTCGAAACCGACCGAGAACTTGGAACATGCAACAGGAATCTGTTGACCAGGCGCAGGCATCATACAGTGTCCAGAAAAAAGGTGTCGTACGAGCAAAGCACGACAGCTCTGAACAGTAAAGCAGATGCCAACGTGTTCAATACCGTGAAGATCCAACAATCCCCTCAAAACAGATAAGTCCTCGGAAAAGAGAGAAGACCCAGGTCCTCTATCGAAATCGCCAAACAACGTGGCTACACAATAGTCATAACCAGTCAAATCTGGGACGGCTGGTGAAGCAATATAGGATGTGGATGGCTCGGAGGATCTATTGCGGGCGCAAGGGCCCTCTCGTGGTCTATTGTGGGCATGAATGCCCCCCTCCTGCGCAGAGGAGAAAAGATATGGGACTGTGAACCGCTGTTCAGTTCCCACATCTCCGCCAAACGCACACACTGCGGGAGCGTTTGCGTCGTCGTCTAGAGACACCACAGTAAACACAGCAATGGTATTCAACAAACAGAGCCACGCACCGTAATCGTGACACTCTGGAAGATCCAACTCAAATCCTTCGCGCCGAATTACATCCAGAAAGTCGAGGCCGAGCACGAAATCCCAACCAGACAAATCGCAAGGATCTGGACACAATGGCACCGAATAGCAATGAGAAGACGAAGAAACCGAAACGAGATAAGAACGTCGCGCTGGCAGACTAGCCGATCGCAAAGAGCACGGCAGCTGATCAGACCTAGCAATAAGAGCGCGCTGGCCGTCGACAGTCACGGACATGCGGACGAACGAAGGCGATGTCAAGAAGGTAGCAGGGTAGTAGCAAAGAGAAAGAGCTCGAGACACCAATATGACGACACGCCCAGATTCAATCGGAGCTGAATCAATTCTCACGGCCCGTCACGGTGCGCCGCCAATACAAATGCACAAAAAAGCGCCCCACAGTTGATCGAAATCGCGAAGTACCGTATAGACCCTTTACCTAAAGGTAGCGGGAATAGTATGACTCTTCAAAAAAGTCGGGTTTTCCTCACACTTTATATATAAGGGAGCAGCGGGAGAACTGAGCCCCAAGATAAACGTGAACAGTGGCCCTATCAGAATTCCGTGAGTGCATCATAACACGGTCGATGAGGTGCAATTCATTATCCATACCTTGAGGAATTCACTATCATTCTCTAAGTCTNTATAATTACATACCGACGGCTTCGGTATTCCAAGTGGATTGCTAATGACTGACGATTCAACATGAATTTGGCTGTTGAGTTCTTGAATCTCTGATGACACCGCTATTGTGCGCACGCGCCGTAGTTCCTTCAGGCGGCTTACGACCAGCAGCCCAAGAATCTATTGGTGGTACGTTCCCCTCCCGTACTTTCGCTTCGGTCTCTTTCCCCGTCTCACCAAGCTCCACCGGCAACTCCCGACTCTTCCTCTGAATTGTCGACCACTCCAGTCCATCGTTCATCAACCGACTCATAACAGTCCGCCCCCGAATTCCCCTTGGCACCTTCAACTTCCCCTATGAACTGACTCCAACTCGATTCTCCTGAATCTTCACAATCCCGAGCGCGATCCATCTCGACATGCCACGTGAGAGTATGAGAGTGGGCGCCAAGCGCCGATCCGTACTGTTCGCGTTCAGCCCATTCGCGTAGGTGCAAGAGCATCCGTGTGGAGAGGACGCTGTGCATGTCGACTGCGAATCTGGAAGAAGTCAGGTCCCAACCGCTGACTGGATTCGGAGAGGAAGGCTGCATACTGGGTGAATAATATCTTGTACCCCTCCGGAGCTGCGAAGGTGACGAAGATATTCGCAGATAAGAATGCTTAGTACGGGCAGAGGTTAGCTAGGCATGCATATGAGGAGAGTCAGATTGCGAGGTGGTACTCACTACCCAAGATAAGAAAATAAAATATCCCATCCCGGTAGAACACAGTCAAAAGCCCAGTCTTCTCCGCTCGGAATACCGCACCTCGATGCTTGCCCAGCGCGATGGTGATCATCAAAGCCATAACGACTGTCCACCTTGCCAGTGAGGGCGTTCCAGGCAACAAGGTCAGCAAAAGACTTACTGATAACACCACCAAGGAGTAAGGTCCAGACACCCCCGAGGAAGTTTGAACTTGCTTGTACCGGCATACAAGACACGTTGCGAAAGGGCAACTCGACAACTGACGCGCAGACGTGCCTCAGCTCTGGGAGGGTCGCAGGTGAGCGGTTGAAGGTCTCGACGGAATACTCACATTTTGCGGACTGAACGAACTTGATCAAGAGAACCAACGATGTACCATGAATGGCCTTCGAAATGCAGTCAGAGATTTATACAACTTTCCTCGAAGGGGAATAGAGACGGCAACTTACGATAAACTGGCAAATGAGGTACACCCTCATGGCATAGCTTCCGCCAGAGAAGGCATATACACGGATGAACAGAATAGCTACGTTCACCAAAGGTCAGCCAGTATGCACTCCAAGCGAGTGCGAGGGGTATCACCTTCAGCTCCGAGGGTCAATACGGGCGTCGAATACGCACTTCTCATGAATACATGCCTGCATTCTCCAGGAGTGAGGTTTTTCGGGATGTTATCTATCATGAACACCAACCCTGTCAATACACAACCCGAGATTCGTCAAGAATGACTTACACAAGACGGCGAAAACATTGTTCACGAAGACGTAGTATCTGAGAACGAAGAAGAGAACTTTGGGTACGCTCCATGGCGTTGGCCAGATCAAGCGAATTTCCTCCGGGAGAGTACAGAAGTAGTCGAACACCTGAACCGCAGTGGTCGTTCAAGAAGTCGTCAGGCCCTCTCCTGCTGTTGGAAACCGTGAAGACGTACCACGAGCGCAAAGCCACCCGTTGCCTGCCCGTCAACACGCAAGTTCAGCAATTCACCTACGTGAGTTCGATTTAGAGACACTGACAATGTACTGTACAAATCACTCAGTCAACTTCCGTCATTCTGAATGAGAACAGGCATAACTCACATTTGTAAGCGTAGTGGCCCGATACCCGTCTAACAGCGCTTCCAATGCGGCTCGTTGCTCTGGCGCATCCATGGCTTCAGCCATCTCAACTCCACGACAGGTATTCTTCGACAGATATTCGTTTAGCCCTTTTTAAGGAGGCTTAAATCCGCAGCCAACAGCGGAAGGAGACAAATCCGACCTGAATGAGGTTGCGCTTGGTCCTGGTGCACAATCTCAGCCGAGAACCTGCTCGCCGTAGGAGGGAAAGAAGTCGAATATACGACCGTCAAGAGGGCTCGCACTTTATAAGCGAGAACCCAGTCCTGATTCTTCATTGGTTTCGAAGCACTCTGCCACGGCAGTACTTGGATCGACTCGGAGTTATCGTACATCCTGATCATTCAATGATTCTCTCGTACCTTCCTCTGCTCAATTAGCGGCTTCCAAACTCCCTCACACTCCAAGGCTAACGTCACCCGAAGATCTTCCTCTCGCGCCCTGGTACAAGTTAGCATGCTTCCTCCATAAAATCATTGAGGAGAGAGATTCTTCGCGTTGAAGAAAAGTGCGAAGCCTTGTGGTTGCGTTCATCGAAGTTTCCGCCGGCTCGACGTCTAGCTGGTGATGGGGAAAAGGTGACCATAATTAGTGGACCAGACATGAATTACTACGATCCGGAAATCGTTCTTTACAACTTGCAACAATCATATGATCTTCTTCCTGTGGTCCACATCCGTGAGCGCTCATGTATTCTCGCCTATGAAGGGTAGGCAGCGCAGAACGTTTATTTCTGGCGCGGGTAGGGTGAATTGAGCAAGTAGCGAGCCGGGAAGGGTATTGTCGACTCACCAAAAGGAATCCTAGGTACCGACACTTTCCCAAACTTATACCATACAATCGAACGCACCAGACCACAAGGCTCGCACAAGACAGCGAAACGCAGAGGGCGGAGCCTTCGGCGTGCGCGTGGGGGATTGCGGTTGCGATGGAGGTCGCTGTCCAAGTAGCGTCCAAGTCTTCCTGGCAGCAATCGCGCAGGTCGGCAAATGCCGACTTTGATAGGGGCCAACGAGCTTTGTCCTCTTCTCGACACATCCCCCAAACGACTCGGAGGTAAGCAGAAAGTTCCTTTCGGAAACCGGGAAACTACTTCAGCGTATGCAAGTTTCACTATTACTGTCCTCTTCAAAGAGGTCAGTTCCAAGGGAATACGATTGAAGGGGTGTACGTAGCGTACCTCCGACCGACGTCCACATGCTTCTTCTAGGGTTTCAATTGAAATTCGGAATGGACGTATGTATGAAATCACCTCTCGCCGCACTCTTCCGTGGCGGCAAGTTTCGACACCGTGACTAGAAAGGGGTCGAAGCCACTCCGGACTTAAGCTTGAGGCAATAGCAAGAGAAAGAGAAAGAGAGGTAAGTGTCCGCCTTCGTCGCCGCAGATGCTCAATAGCAAACGCTCACGCTCTACCGTCGTTCGTCATTCCAGCCTTGATCCAACGCGCCGTATTCCACGAATCCATGACCTCAACCAGGTACTTCGAGCTTGCTTCGAGCGAAATGAAGCAAAGATTCGGATGAGATTGGGGTGGTCGATCGCGTACGTTAACCAAACTTCGCTCGAGATCTGGCTGAATTTACAACCCGGATTAGTTCTCTCGAAATATGAGACGAGAGGGAGGGCTTGCGTAGTCTCGACGCAAGACCTCCCACGTGTCTAAGGGTTTGCGTACCTTTCCCTCTATATACTCCCTCGGGGACACCCAGAATGCAAGGCGAGGCCAATGACAGGGGAAAATCGACTGAGTCGAACCGCGTTGAATTGGGAATTTGGGATAAGTTGTCCAAATTCCAGCTTGGGATGTCAATGGAAGAGGGACCGGTATCCACCGTCACACATAATGTGTTCGTCCGAACAAGGGGTCTGAGGTCAGGGTGAATTGCATGAGAGATGAGATGGGATGAGATAGGATGAGATCGGATGGAATGAGATGGGATGGGATACAAAGACAAAGTGGGCTTGCAATAGGAGTGAAATATAAGTGAACGATATGGTACAGAATAAATCGAGATATGTAGCAGTCCGGTGTAAGGTAGATGGAGAAAGATGGATGCGAGTGAAATAAGAGTTCCGGGAACCAGCAAACATCGACGGTTATTAACGGGAAGGGACAAGGGAGGAAAGGGTGTAGGACACAGACGGCGTCCGCGTGTTCAATCACCCAGACGCCAGAAATGAATTTTGGTTTTGGTTTTGGTTATGTTCGCCACAGTAGGACGGAAGAACCAAAGGCTTCGTCGCCATGGACTTGACACCCTTCCTCAGTGCACAAAGACTGCGGCACTCCCCCGCAGCACCACCTCCCCTGCTTCATCGGACTCAAGCTCAAGGCGGCGGCATCTTCTCCTTAACCCCCCCACCCTCCATCCACGGTCTCTTCACCTTATCCTCGAACCTACTCGGGATCATCGACGCGGGCCTCGCTGCACTGTTACTCCCCGCTCTCCTCCGTTCGCCACTTTGCGTTCGCCTCCTTTCTCCTGCGTGTCCTGTGTGTAACTGGTCTCTGCGTGCCCACTACTACCACGTTCTGCATGACCGCTTCGTTCTCCTCCATGGCTACTGCGTTCGCCGTGCGCATGCGAATGCGAATGTCGACT